>CACRXK020002236.1:0-45182 GCA_902702795.2 Paramuricea clavata
TAAGTTTAAAAAACAAAATTTGTTGGTGAGCATACTTAAACTTATGTTGTGTTTGAATGTTTAGCATGCAATTTATTACAAATTTACCATTAAAACTTTGTTTTGAGAAGCTGAGATTTTTTGTATCTATGCGAAGCATAGATAAATTGCTATCGCTTCTGTTTGTGGGTTAAACACTCAGGTCGCGTCCGCCTTCAGGGCCGTAGCCACCGGTCCGGTTGGTCCGGTTTCAACCGGACTACTTTCCCGCAGCAGCAAAAAAAAATTGAGGTCTTTGACTTTGCGCCAATATTATAGGAACGTTTTATCTTGGAGGTCAAAATGGTTATGATCAAGATATTTTCTTTGAGCAAGACAGTATCATCATTATTAGTGTAATCAATTTCGGGACTCGAATCTAACCGTATCACTTATAAATTGGTGGCTACGGCCCTGGCCCTAAATACATGCGTGCGCACAGGCAGCCTAAAATATGGTGGCTTCTATTCTACAGTTTATGTATACAATGAATAGTACATCGCTATTAACACCTGTTACACAAACAACAACACAATAATTTTTTTTTGTCTAAACGTTTGTATGTGATTTGAAAAAATTTGAAATGTTGGCAACATTGTATGGGCCAAAGGGGGAGGGATGTAGTTGTTATTGTGGGCAAGGTCATACTCAACACTGAAAATGTGCAATGTGTCAAGGTTTTTGACCAGGATTGTGGTATTGACTATTACGCTCGAAAGTAACAACATTTGAACTCAAGCTTTAAAAAAAAGTATAGTTATTTCTATACTTTGTTGTCTTGCATTTGAATTGAAAATAAGAAAGTCTTAGTACATTACATAGCTGAAAGTGAAATGTACTGGTCGAGAATGCCAAAGTGGAGGGTAAGAGAAGTCCTAGAAATACAAGACAATGCATGCCAAAGTTGGGGACTTTCTAGGGGGTACAGGGCATGACGCCATGAAATTTTAAGTTAGCGTATTCATCATTTTATTGATCATAACTTTCTGCTTTATAATCATAGCTTTTGTTAATTAAACTTTGTGGTTACTGAATAATAAAATTGTATCAGGTGTATCACGATTCACGGGATTCCCTAAATACAATGCACTGAAATTTAATGCAAAGATCCAACCCCAAAGATACCCCCAGAATTGACCAGTTACTACCAGGTCACTGGTCACTAGTCAACCTATCCACCTGTATGGCGCTTTATCGATCTGTTAGGTGATGAAGATGAAGCACTTAGCCTTTAACGTTTCAATCCGCATCTTCCACAGGAACTAAGGGACCAGACATTATTTATTCCAGGGGTTGGGGCCGAAGAGAAATTATTTTAACAGCAAAAACTAATTCACCCAACCAACCAATACCCGGAATTTTGGACTACCCCAAAAAATGCATTTCACTGCTGATAAATGTACACATACATTCCTATATTTCATTACTCATTTTCTATTGACCATTGTTACCTTGTTCACAACAAAACGAAACGGTGAAACTGTTCATGTAACTAAAAATCTAAGCCAATTTCGGCTTTCGTACACACCCAGCAACAAAGAAGCGAGCGAGGTCTGTGCAAGAAAACGAAGGCAAATACTTTCTCGTAGTTAATCAACCAACAAGTTTTACATTGATTTGGATCATTCTTTGCGACATGAATCATAACGAATAAGGTTAAATATAAACAACTTCAAATGCAGTTTTTTTCATAGCAACCACGCGAATTACTTTGGGCCAGTTCAATGCTTTGCATATATACATGTACGCATAGCGTGCCTATTTTTTCGAAATGTGTTCTCAGAATGCAGAAAATGCTATTTCAGAGACCCAAATTTTAAACATTTCCTGGGGGCATGCCCCAGACCCCCTAACTGACTCGTGCCTGCGGTACTCAGCCACACCTTCGACGATCACATACTATCCAGGGGGGAGGGCAAGGAAAATGAGCCCTTTGACAGTTTTGCCCCACCACTGAAGAATCCTTAAAAAATGCACTGGAGAGCAGCGTCGCTACAGGCAGTTATGGTCACAAATGGAGATGAGAAACGGCATCCTACATCATCGTGTGGATAAAGGCACACTCACAGAGCGGTTGGTGTGGGTGGTCCCACGTAGAATGCGTCCAGATCTTTTGAAGCTTTCCCACAACGACCCTAGCTCCGGGCATATCGGAGTTAATCGTTGCTTTGAGCGTCTGCAACAACAATATTACTGGCCTGGAATGGCCTCAGAAGTGCAACTGTGAATCGCAGAATGTGAAATGTGCGACCGCCGCAAGTCTCCAGTGTCACCCCGTAAATCACCCATGAAAAGCATAGAGGTTGGTCACCCAATGGAATTATGGGCAATGGATATCTTGGACCCACTTCCTCTAACTGCACGGGGAAATCAATACATCTTGGTGATGTCTGATCACTTTACCAAGTGGGTAGAGGCTGCGCCGCTAGCTAACCAAAGAGCCGATACCGTAGCGAAAGCTTTTGTGTTGACGAAGTTGTGACTCGACACGGTGTTCCTCGTAAAATTCTAATCCCCGCGAGGGTACTAATTCCCCCCGGCTATTTACACCCGGGGAAACGAAAGCATTAGCGGAGTCTAAAGTTCATCAAATATCGCGGGCGTGGGTGACCAACCGTGGGCATAGATATAGGAGACCTAGATTGCTGACTCGGCTGAAGAGGCGCGCCAAATTTGAAAATCCAAGATGGCGGCTCAACCGGTCAAAAATCATAGAGCGAGATAGGGAAAAACCATGTTTTTTTGCATTTTACGTCGTCCTACTGTTTCCGATTCCGTTGAACCACCTTTTTTTTGGAAGAACTAACTGGTGTGAAAGTTTTGGATGTATATTTGTTATAATTAGTACGATTTACAGTTTAAAATTCAACCGGGCAAGAATGGGCAAAGACGAAAATGGCGCGAAACTGCCGGCCTGGTTTCTTATCCTGTGTATTCCTTCCAGTGCTTCCACTTTGGCAAAGCAAAATTTCTCGTTTTTGTCCTTTTTTTTCGCAAAATTTCCTTCCCAAAATCCTAAATTTCCTTCCAATCTCAGTTTAAAATAGTATAGTAAATTTTGTATTGTACTTTATTCTGATGTAAATTGAAGGTGTACTGCAGTATTCAAATAGTGAAATTCTAATTTAACCTGAAACAACATGTTCTGTTGTCTCATTTTTGTCTGTTTTCTCGAACGTGTGAACGACATAGTAAAACGACTTTTTTATGAATTTGCTTTTGGACCAGACACTATTCCTGCACGTTTTCTACTCCGTTTACATTTGAAAACTACTTGATGCCGACTCAATGACTAAATATGAGCCATCATAATTTATAAATTACTTTTTTTGGCTTAGAAATTACAGTTTCCCTTTTTCCGACTGTTTGTTTTTAATTTTGGGTTATAAAAATTAAAAACCCGCGAAAAAATTGAGCCCCCGTT
Organism: Paramuricea clavata; assembly: GCA_902702795.2. Classification (NCBI taxonomy): domain Eukaryota; kingdom Metazoa; phylum Cnidaria; class Anthozoa; order Malacalcyonacea; family Plexauridae; genus Paramuricea; species Paramuricea clavata. The sequence continues at coordinate 3,443 of CACRXK020002236.1, forward strand.
ATTTATATACAAGTACTCTACTCATTCACGGAAGACCTGTTAAGTCCCAAATTACCCCCATTCATCCTTGATGGTTATGTAAATATCCAAAGTATTGTTTTTATAAATGTTTTTGAACTAAAAAGTTCATAATAAAGTGTTTAACCATTATTAAATTACTAGAAATTACTGAAAAGGTTTAAATTGTAAAATTTCCTTCCCTTTTCCTTCAAAATGTCCGAATTTCCTTCCAATTTCCTTCCAAATCCTATTTCCTTTTATTTTTCCTTCCAAATGCCAAAATATCCTTTTGGAAGGAAATTTCCTTCCGAGTGGAAGCTCTCATTCCTTCAGTCTTTTACCAGTTTTTTTAAAGTAATGTAACATATATCTGATTATTCCAAAAGTTACTATTATTTACTTTGTTCTTTCATTGTTATTCCGACGAAAATACAGTATTTTCATCTGAAAATTCTAGGGCATTCTATTCTAAAAAATCTGTTTTTCTATCGAAAAGAATGCCTTGAATCTCGGCCTGTTTTGTGTGCTGAGTGTAACTGCAAGGCCAGACGTGGGGATTTAAAAGATGGTATTCGCTTGTCCTTCCATAAGTAAGTCTATGAAATACACATCGTATATTTGTACACTATAACATATACTTCATATAAACAGAATAGTACAAGACTATTAAAATAAGACAGCTTTTAGTAGCATAAAAACAATTTGTTTTGTAAATACAATAATGACACCAAATGTAGTTTTGAGCTTGTTGCCTACAATATAAAACTGTTTACAGTTTTAGTAAAAGAACATTAGACCAAAAGAACTTTATATATATATATATATATATATATATATATATATATATATATATATATATGTGTATATATATATATATATATATATATATATATATATATATATATATATATATATATATATATGCATGTTGACAATAACTTTCATAGAGGTCCTTGCCTGTTGAAGGTAAAAAAAATTGAGTTTTGTTCACATCAGTGAACCAAAAATACATATTTCCCTTCACACTATTTAGATTTCCTATAACCAATCCCAGCCGGCTAAAAAGTTGGATAACAGCAATGAAATGGGCAGACTGGATGCCAACCAAATATTCAGTATTGTGCGAGAAACAACTTACACCCAACAACTATATTAACCCATTAAGTCGCATTGTGCCCTGATGTGCCCTACTTTATTATTTTATTTTGTCTAACAGCATTACGGCAGATGATTTTACTTGTCAAGGGGAGAGTGTTGGTACTTAATGGATTAACTGGCCATGGGTCCGGTTAACCCATTGAGTTGCACCGTAGATAATTTTACTTGTCAAGGGGAGAGTGCTTACTGCTGGGTTAGTAAGGGAAAGCAATTAATATAAGGCCAATCCAAGAAATAGCTGAAAGAATATGCTGTCCCATCTATTTTTTATTTATATCAATGATGAATCAATCAGGTTTCTTGGAGAGAACTAGATATACTGTAAAGGTTTTTGATGCATACTAGACAAATTAGCCAGTTTCTTCAAAATAGTTTCCATTGAAAACTTTTGCTGTCACTAGTTCTCTTTAAAATCCTGTTTGATTCATCACATTTCACTGTCCAGGCCATATAGACTTGAGATCCCTTGACATCTGCAGCAGCAAGGTCATCAAAGTCACACTAAAACACTTGTAAACAGAGCATCATAGTTTTCGCACCAGCAGACCAGGTAAATCAAGCAAAATAGGTTTTAAACTTCAAAATGTTTCATAATATTATTCCCTGTTATATATCCCAACCGAGATCCTCGAGAAAAAAAGCACCCAAAGAACCAAAACCTTTAATTTCTGCAATAAAATGTCTCGAACTGCTCAACCGACCATGTGATGATTTTCAGAAAACATTTAGCGATCGATTATTTCGTCTTTATTCAACTTAAATTGTACAAATATTCATCCAAAACCTTCACACCAGTTAGTTCTTCCCCAAAAAAAGGTGGTTCGACGGGATCGGAAACAGTAGGCAGGCGTAAAATGCGAAAAACATGGTTTTTCCCTATTTCGCTCTATGATTTTTGACCGGTTGAGCCGCCATTTTGAATGCTCATGTTGGCGCGTCGCGTGCGTAATCAGAAACATTACAGTCATGCAGCAATCTAGTTCTCCTATATCTATGACCGTGGGTGGTCATCTTCAATGCAGTGCTTCCATTTTCAAAATCAAAATTTCCCATTTTTGTCATCAAATTTTCTCTAAATTCCTTAGATTGAATACGTTATTTCCTTGAAATTTCCTTGAAATTTTATTAAGCAGTTTGCAGTGATTTTGTAGCAATACAAAGGATTTAATTAATTTTAAAGGCAAAAAATAGGACAATTAACACAGATGTGGGCTAGCTAAAAATCACAGGCTATTATACTATTTAAATATTAAATATTTGTTATGAGTTTACAACATATATATTTCCACTGATATAATTAATTAACTATTCAAAGTGTTTGGCGCCAAAAGTTACTAAATCCCATCGCTCAAAAACTTTCGTATGTTTTCGGAGACATGAAGAAAAAGTTATAAACAGATTTTTAATTAAACGTAATTGATAATTCACTCAATAATAAAAAAAAATGGTGAAACCTTCTTCTGCACCAATGCACTTGGATGAATATCTAAGTTTTTCGGAAAAATCCTTAGATTTCCTTAGATTTTTTCTCTTCCTTAGATTTTTCTTTTCGACCATAGAATTTCCTTAGAAAAGGAAATTTCCTTGAAAATGGAAGCACTGCTTCAATGATCTCAAATATATGGCGAACTGTCATGAATAGCGGATACTGATTGGTACAATTTAAAATTTAAAATTGCATTATAACGACTGCATGACGACAGCGAAATAGCAAACATTTCTTGATTTGATGATTGATGAATTTTTTACTCGCATTTTCGCAAGATTTTGTAAATTTCAAAAGTTTTATCATAAAGAAAGGGCGAAATAATCGGCTAAAAGAAGGGAGTCGACGTTAACGGAGGTAAGTTTGTTTTAAATATTGATTTTATAATGTATTTAAAACCCGATGGCCTTTCCGTATATGAAACAACTAAAAAAGACAGCATATAATTTCAGTGTATCTTTAATATTGACTCCCTTTTTTATTATATTGAATTTTTTAAATAAAAAAGAAAGCAAAGTTATTTGCAAGCGAGAATTTGAAATCGTTTATTGCAAACTCAAAGTTTATCGATAAAGTCATTTAATTATAAAAGGCTGTTTAGTTTTATAAAGAACACTTTAAAACGTTTTGCGAAGCGTTTGTGGTTGAATTTTATCTTAAATTGAAGCCTATATTACGTATAATAACATACCTAACACATATATGTTGGGAAATTGATAATTTTGTAAAGTGATATTTTTACGAGATTTGTAAGAATATTCTTAAAAAATTATCGTGTTACCATGACAACTGCTCTGGATACTTCATCTTCGAAAAATACAATGGTTTTGTCAGCAAGGTGAGGGTTTCTGCATGCATGTATTTTCTAAAAGATATATCAAGGGAGGAACTTCGAAGAAGAGCTCATGCGGCAGGTGTTCCATCTTCTTGGGGTGGAAAAATTGCAAACTTCGCCGTATCACCCACAAACTGATGGGCAGGTCGAAAGATTAAACCGGACCTTGAAGGAAATCCTCATAGCGTACGTGAATAAAGACCACACTGATTGGGACGTGATTGGGACATTGGGGCGATTTTCGGATTTTGTATCATTCAAAAATTTATGTCAAATGGTTCATAGCTTCAAATTCACATCTTCAAATTACAAAATTGTCGAAAATAATATAAGAAGATATAAGAAGTTTTTCCTCCGAAAAATAATTCTTCCTATATTAATATAAGAAGATATAAGAAGAAATAATATAAGAAGATTTGCCTGGCATGCGTACGTTGTACCGAAAAGCTTTAAAGGGTAAACAGTAACATAAGATTAAAAACTCCGTCTATCAAGCATCAACTACGACAACAAAAACAGCTAGTGAGATTAATTTTCCTTCAAAACCTTCAGAAATACATGTCATCGAACGTACCTGGCGGGAATCGATCGAATTGCTACATATTCCACACCACATGTCGCGAGTTTAGACATGCAAGCAGATCATTAAAAAAGGTTGCATATTCATTTGCTACCGCAGTTGCTGCTACTGATCACAGCTATCTGTGGTAACAACTTACTTTTTTTTACAACCGATTTACATGTATCTACTAGAAATACATGCATGCAACAACCCCTCGCCTATATTTTCCAAACATTCTTTCAACATGAAGTATTCGTACGCCAACACTGAACGCAGGCTCACGTTGCTCACGTCATGTTAGTCATCATAAGTCATGGCAACACGATAATTGTTTTTTTTAATTTTTTGTAAATACCTGCAAAAAATGGATGGAACTTGAACACTTTTAAATACAGAACTATCAATTTCTGTAACATATAAAGTAGGTATATTATTTTGGTTTCTATAGGCTTTATTTTAATGTAAAATGCAAAACGAAACTCTACATAGGCCTTTTTTAAATGTGAATTGAAATTAACTGCTTTTCGCCGATATTAAACTCTTCAACAGTTCAACTCGAGCTTCAACGTAAACTTTTTACTCGCGCTTTGAAATGAAATAAATTTAATTCGTACAGGACGCTAAGGAAAATAATTTGCTTTCCTTTTTATCATCAACTTCTACAAAAGTTAATATAACTAAGAAACTTTCGCAAGCAATGCATAGGAAAGACTTGAACAACAAGAACAAAGTCTATATTAATACAAAGTCATACATAAACAATTGAAACAAAATTGCCCTATACTTTAGGATTTCTCACACTAAATCAATTATTATAAATGTTTACGTTTAAAAATTGAAAAACGATTTTCCAAACTTTCTTACATGTATTTTTTATATTTTTGCCTTATTCACTCCTGGCAATCAGCCACATTTTGAGATCAGTGAGATGACCACCCATGCACCCATGAACCATGCGCCCGCGATTATTAAAGAACTTTAGACTTCGCTAACGCTTCCCTTTCCCCGGGTGTAAATAGCCGGGCGGAATTAGTACCCTCTCCCCAGGCTTACGCCCGGAACGACGCTCGGCGTCGTTGGCTCGGGGATTACATTAATTTTGCCGCAATTTATACTGTATAACGCTGAATCAAAGTTACCTTTTTCTCTTCTGCTAATGCGTTAAGTTTTTTATCCTTGATTATGTACAGTTTCTTTTTATCTAGACGATACACAATCATTCCTGGGATTGAAAGAGCATTTTTCGCTGTCGTATTGTCAGGAACAACTAGCATCTGTGATGAGGATTAAAAAAATAACATAATCATAGGAAATTTATTAAAACACACGCATCTTCATATTGCAATGCATGACATAAATACGACGAAAAACGCCGAATTTTATAATGGTAAATATTTGAAAGTCAAGCTGCTTGTTTCTACCATAAAAAAAGAATTTGACGGTTTGAACGAGCTTCTTTGTCATGCAGCCTTTATATATCCTGCAAGATTTTATTAAAATTGACAGAAAAATATTGTAATACATTCCTTTTTATTATGAATCTTAGAATATACGTCTACTGTCGTCAAGCCTGCATGCAAGCCCACATAGAACGGTATAACACGCGACGAAGACAACTAAAATAAACTCTTTCGAATAAATAACTTAAAGGAAACTTAAATTATCGTATATCATAATGTGTGAACTTAATTCTGTTAGAAGGAAGCTAAGTTACAGAGATTTAGGTCTGTTTCAAACGTCGCGCTTCTCATGTGTCGAACGCATTAAAAACAATAGATAATCAGCTGAAATGTCTCATTATCTATTGTTTCTAATGCGTTCGGCACATGAGAAGCGCGACGTTTGAAAGCGGCCTTAGTTGAGAAGACTAATTAGCATACTAAGCCAATTCGACGGCTTGAAATGCAGCAAGATTTGAGGAAAAATTTTATGGAGGGTCATGTAATTAGTATCAGCGTTAAGTGCGTTTGCAAAATGCTTCAAAGTTAGACTTTAACAATTTAGGGTGAGCTCTGTATGTAATTTTGCAACCTGTGCGTGCTCGCAGTACTTACCCCACTATACATGAGAGCTTTGTTTTTCCTATCACACCGACCCTTAAAAATAATTCCATAGATATATGATCAGTACAAACTGAAACAGTACTATATGAATATAAGGATCATGGAATTAATCTTTTCTTTTCCTGATCCGATTTCTAAAAAATTAATGATTTATAATTTTAACTTTTTGGCGAACGTTCTATATAGATCTGCTGTAAAGCCAATGTATTAATAAAGATGAGTAACGCCATAAACGCATGCAGTTACGTGTCGGAGCAGTTGCAAATATCCTCAGCATATTTTGTTCTGTTTTGAGGAGGGGGACGTATCAAGATGCATGATGAAAATTAATTAGGCCTATGTCAGACATTCTCTATAGGTAACTCCGTCTCTTGTTTGAATAAATAAATGCAATTCATGACTTGCTTTAACCTAATTATAGTTACTACATCTGCCGTTTTTAAATATTACTAAGAACCAGTGGCGTAGCTAGCGGTCCTGCTTGTCCTGCCCAGCAGGACTAAAAATTTCTCCAAATTTCCTTATTAAAACATTGCTTTATTTATCTTGAAGCTTTAAAAATTTATCATTGATTCATTATCATATTGTTATTTTGTCTCATTTTCTCGTCTTTTTCGTTATTATTTTTAAAAAGTTTTTCGCATTCTGTTATATTTACGCAATTTCATAGCTTGCCGTGTCTGTTACCTAGCAACTGTAACTCTACATTGATTTACACGCGACTTCACGCGACGTCGCGACTCGTATTTCAGACTTGCTAGTATATTTCATAGTAAATTCATACAAGAAATCTTGGTTTCTGATTGGATAATGAAGTCTGCGCATGCTCAAATCCACTGTTTTCAAATGCGAAGTCCTGCTCTCTCGAAATGGCAGGACTTGGCCACAGAGTAAAGATATACTTGGCCTTGTATTGTCTTACTTGCGAGCTTTCCGCGTGGCTAAACCCACTTTTTACTGATTCTGTCGAGATTATACTCAAGTTATGAATATGGAAATCAACGAGTGTGGAAGCCCAATGTGATTTTGATATCATTTCTGGCTTCTGCTAAGATATTTTAGCTCACGAAATGCATGTGAACAGACTCGACTGATGATTGTGTATTTTTATAATACAATATAATGGGAAATACAAACTTCATTTGTGAAGCCTGTACGTCGTATTGATATAAAGTAAGAACGTAATATTTACTGCCAGTTCATCTGCTTTGTGCATTTGAAACGAGCACTTATATGGAATTTAATTTTAAAAATCACACTGTTTATGTAATGTAGATATTTGGCCGCATAGACTATATTAATTAAACGCTATATTTATACCATAGGCATAGCACGTACTGAATTACATTCAGCGTGCCAGGCGTAGTGATCTGTAGTTGATACCACTCCATTATATAAAGTTTAACACATTACTAACAAACGTAGTGAATTTTTAACGAATGCTAGCCGTAGCGTTATAGTGTATAAAATGCCGTATCCAACAGTATAATAGTTACGCAATTGTTGATTATGTGAGGTTTGGATGCATGTGTTGATCAAGTGAAAGATCGTATTACAGACGCGTATTGTATACATGATATTTTCCTCTTTCGTGACTTGACTATATGTAGCTACATTATATTTTCAGTTAAGTTGAAAAATATATAGTGAAATATGATAAAAATGCATGGTTTCAAAAAGTTGCAAATTTTTTTTTAAAAAAAATTATCAAAAATTTTACGCTAATCACGCAATTTTTTGGTGTTCCCTTTGGAGTATTTCGCCGTGAAATCGCAGGAAATTGCCATTCCAGACTTCTAAAATTCAAAATTTCCCGGACCCCCCTAGAATGGGTGGGTCTTAGAGCAGGACCAGTCAAATTTCGCTAGCTGCGCCACTGCTAAGAACGTCGTCTCAAAACTCGTTCAGTTATACTTTACAATGAACCATGTGTTGCATAACCAACCTCAATGGGAACTTCACTGTTTCCAACCAGTTTGTACCACACATAAGTGCCTTTTTCTTTCACTTTATAGTCCACACATTTCGTCCACAGTTTTTTGGAGATGGATGTCCTCACCCAAAACCAGGTGTATACGTTTGATTCGATAGCTCCTCCATTTCGTACTTGGCACTTCGGAAAACAATAATTTTGCTTACCGCCCAACGGTCCGTGACAGTCGCAACACTATATGTGTGACAAGAAAGGGTGAAGAAACATTTAATTACATTAATACTGCTCAGGCGTAAAATAACAAACGACGGAACGGAAAGAACACATGCAGCTAAAATAAAACATTAAACTGATGTCGTTTAGCCGGGTAATTGATTGATAGTATTATTTATTCTGGAAAACCAACATCTGAAATTGTGTTTTCTAGAAGATCCCTGTTTGGCAGGTACTTTTCTGAACATCTATAAATGGTCTTTTCGAGTGACTGATTATTCGAAGCAACTTTTTTCTCTCTTTATTAGATAACACTCTATATAGTCACCGTAGCTAAAATGTGTACTGGTAAACTCGGCGCAACTGTAAATTGAACTTTAAAATGTGCATTCTATGCAAAATTTGGCACGACAGAGGTTTTTCACAAGAAAAATTTAAACCTGCATATACAGGAATGTACGAAACTCTGGCGAAAACCCACAAAAATTGTTTCAAACCAGGTAATAGACAATTATGAATATTCAATAATAACTTTAACTTTGCATTTCAGGCAGCAAAGAATATTAAATTCTCCCACTCTAAAGGTGGAGTTACACGAGCAAGTTGCAACAAAATCTGATTTCAACGCATGTTAAGTAGAAATGTCCACACATGTTGCCTTGTGATTTGTAATTTTTGTGTAAACATTTTCAATTAACATGCGTTGAGATTAGTTTTTGTTGCAAGTTGCAGCAATTTTGTTGCTCGTATAACTCCAGCTTAATATCTTTCAGGGCGCTTCGCTCGCCCCAATTTCATCCTCTAAACTGCCGCCGGAGCACATATTAAGCGATCTGTAAAGATAATAGGCTTAAGAGGTATATAGCTTGCAGACTTAAGAGGTATACTGTAGCTACTCAATTGGCTCGCACGCACTGTATTTAGTTTTTTGAAAAGCACTATTTATAGGCTGGTTTCCATTTGCCGTAACACTCCGCGATCATCACTCCGTCGATGATATGAAATAGTCTTGATTTATTATATGGTAGAGAGTGAAATACTGAATTAAAAATACACAGTGAGGTATTTTCCATATCTTCACAAGTGAAGATATCAATCACGTGACTTTTTCCAATTTGCTTTTGATCGTGAAAATTCACAATTTTTTGCTTGGGACTATATAATAAACAGAACATTACACGGTGGTTTGAAAATATTACTTAATTTTATCTTCTCGTGTTAAAAAACAATATTTTACTCACTCGCTGCGTTAGTTCGTAAAATATTGTTTTCACCACTTGAAGATAAAAGTCATATGTTTGTGCCGCCGTGTAATATCCTCTATATGTATATATATATATATATATATATATATATATATATATATATATATATATATATATATATATATATATATATATATATATATATATATATATCTTGTGTTTTCTTTGCGGTATATATTCAAATCAGTCTTTAGTGACTGTAGAGACATATATTAGTGAGCTTAAGCAGGGACGTTTTTGACAACACGAACGTTTACCGGAAGCAAATTTGACGTTACCAACCAACCGACATTCTTCACCCAGTCTTTTAACGTTAACGTTACTCATGCCGTTCGTGTTGTCAAAAATGTGGCTTGCTTAATGGCTATTACTACTCTATTACATCAGTCACATTTTTGTGTTTACGACAGTTACGTCTAAAAGAAAACCGGACGTTACCTCAGTTTTAACCAACCGCTAATTACACCGACCTGAAAGGTCAAGTGTCTTAAATCCACAATTTTCTGTTTTATTCAACAGGTGGGAAATTTGTCTGCGCATGCGCTACAATTTGCGCGGTTTCAGAGAAAGTGACTTGGGGCGAATAAATATAGTAATTTGATTTTTGAGTGTTTTCTTGGCGTTTTTAGTCTCGTTTTTTCTGCTAACCAAAAAATTATTAATCTATTGCATTATTGGGAAGGTGAGGAAGGTATGAGAACGTTCAGAGGCCAATAATATTTAAAATTGCAACTTTTGTGTAACCTATTACATCGGAACTGCCTTCGATTCGTATTTTGTTTTAAGGTGCAGTTTAAACCATGTTTGGTTTTGAGGTGCAGTTTAAACCATATTTGGTTTTGTTTTAAGGTGCAGTTTAAACCATATTTGGTTTTGAGACACGCGGCAAAATTTCAAAATATATTTTTTTTTTATTTCATTGTGCTAATCTTCACCCCCCATAAATTACCCTGTATTCATATATTCTGAATCAATAGACTCTAGTCTTTCAACAGATATGCTTTTACCAACAGGATTAGCGAACACATGCAATTTCTTGCGGAATATTCAGACGCACCTATTCAGACTATGACAGACTATATTAGACGGTTGTGTCGTTTTTGGTATCAACCCGTATTTCATATCAAAAATACTTTGATTAGTGAATTAAGAAGTCTTTGAAAAATCATTTAGAGATACTCTCGTTTAGAGGCTCTCGACTACATTTTTTACAATCTCAGGAGAGAAATGCGTGAAAAATAAATTTTAAACCCACCATGAGTTTAGTTTTCTAATTTCATCTGTCCAGGAAGTGAAAACAACTTGCATCTTCGGAAAAAGTTAAATTTCGTCAACATTTCGTCGTAGAAATAAATAGTTCATAATTGCCCGATTTCAGTTTAACTCTCTTATCCAGGACATTTTTTAATAGCCTTTAATATTGTTTTTATTCTGTTTTTCCTGTTTTTTCGTCGTCGAGAAATCGAGTTCAGGTTGCGTTACCGCATCCCTAAGTTCACATAAACAATAGTTTTAAAAATAGCTCGGTCAAGGCGACAATTGTAAAGGTCAAACGCATGTATCAAATTCCGTTATCGAATTTCTTTTCTTAATATGCTTTATGGCAGAAAATGAATCAAACAAACAGATTTTGTATAAGGGCTTTATCAAAATCTTCGACGTAGTTTGGACACACGACGCTGAAAGAACAGCAAAACTAGTCGTGTATTTGAAAGCTTGTTGTTGACAGCCAAGATGTCATTGACTTTGCTGTTCTGCCAACTCGGCAACTGGCTTCGGCAAAAGTCTTATTTTTAATATCAGGTCCTACCGGCGTTGTTTTCTGAGCTACATCGCCTTCTTCGTGGTATGATTGAGAATTTCATTGTTGCTGTTGTTAGCCCGTTTATAGAGTATATCCGCGTCCAGCAAGTTGAGACCTTGAGAAAGCATGGCAGTCAAGCCGTGCACAGAACTGGCTAATTAAATCTTTGTTTTTTGTTCGGTTAAATAGAGAAACTGAACTCTTAATTATATAAAAGTACACTGAATTTTTAAGTTTAATTAAAAAGCAAAATGCACACTCTGCGGACATGTTCATGAGAATATAAATTTTTTGTGCAATTAAATCTATATAACACTTGTCAATGATATTAGGGAGTGTACGCATGTAAGACGGCGGCTAAAACAAAATGTTTGAAATAAATTATTGTATGGAAATATTGTCTTGTATTTACTTTCGTATGAATTTAACACAGTTTAAGGTGGCTCCCTACAGTTTTCTAAAATTTTAAGTATTTTAGGTAACCTTCGTTTTCAACCAAATTTATATTGAACACACTAAAGACAGGGCAATATAATCATTTCCAGGAAAGTTCAGAAGTCTTCTGCTGTCGATATATTTGCACTTTTATTTGCACTTATATTTGCACTTTTATTCATCTTTTGCACTTTTATTGTCTAATTTTACAATATCTTTTTTTTCCTTCGGTCAATTTTTCTGAATTTTTTTTTTAAGATTGATGGTTGAAAGAGGAATGACATATTAAAATTTGAAGGGATGTTTATAAGGCAGGTTTTGAGATATTCATGAATAATATAACGACTACAAAAAATCTGTCTTATAGAATTTCTTGAAATTTTGATATGTTTGGCGAATCGAATCGTGACAAAATATCGATTCGACATGATCACTATTTGCGCATGCGTGTAAATTATAATGCCTCACGAACACGAAACGCGTACGGTTTATGTTGACTTTTTTAGCAAGTTTCACTTTGCGTTTTTGGCTTATATGTATCACACAGATATTTTTTACTTGTTTGAAATGAAAATAAAAGATATATATGTTCAAAATACGATAAATTGAGAACACAATAACGCATTGACTTAATCCAACGTTTCTTAATTTTAGTTTTGTTGTGAAAATTGGTGTGAAAACTTTTCAAAACATTCAAGTAGAGTTTGACTTTTCATATAAAACAACTCGTAACTGTCTGCATTATAGTTTTATTGGATTCAGCAGATAAAAAACTACATGTGAACTGAGTTGAATGACAGGATTTACGTGAGTTTCAGTGCTAGTTCAGGAGTGCCTCTTGCCTTGAAGACAGTATAAAATATCATTTCAGTCCGTGACACTGTTGCCGAACATTGTGAGCATTGTGAAATACAGTACTGAACGTATTAAATATATTAAAAAAAAACACACTGAAGGTAGGTAAAAAACCAGCTAACAACATACGTACTGTTCGAATGTTGAAAAGTTTAGGATTATAATAAAAAACTGGCGTTTTCTTTGTAGATAAAAATGCAAAAACAACTTCCCGCGGCTTGTTTCAAGATTTTTACCGGGCCACAAAGCTTCCACGCGCGAGTCGCGAGGATGACGTCTGAGCTATATAAATGTTTTAAACTGGACTGTAACTGTAGGGAGCCACCTTAAAACAAGTAAAACAGGGCTTTAACCTTCAGAGCAATTTTGATCAACTGTGCTAGAAAAATTAGCTGCACGGCTTGAAATGCTAGCATACGTTACAAGACGTGACAATATGCATTTTGCCGTCGTCAACAGAGCCTGGACGACGTCTGGAACTCCAGCTATACATTTAATTATTCATTTCTTTTGTGCTATAGGATTAATGACATTATATAGATAGCCGTCGTCCTGGCGTTCCCGTCTTACATGCGTAAACTCCATATTGCATGACTGTGTATAAAAATAACATGTTGGCGTCCCACGGTCTAGAAAGGTTTTGTGTCAGGCACTATTTAAAATTAGGGCCTGAATTTTAGGTTACCACATCGCTGGCTCGGGTTCCAGTCGTTCCAGGTTACTATACAGATCAGTTTTCAAGATGGCGGCCATTCAATGAGTGACTATTTCAGTCTCAAACAATTTCTTTTTTGCAGTAGCCAAGGCAGCCCGACAATTTGGTCATGCTATGCAAATTTTAAATCATTATCATTATTCATTTCTTTACAAATTGATTGTTTTCACGGTGTATGAACACGGAAATATTTGCATAGCATAACCGAATTGTCAGGTTGGCTTCGCCACTGCTTTTTTGTCAACGAATTTTCCCACTTTTTCTGTCGATTTTGGATTTATCCTACTCTGAATTTTCTTGGAAGTTGACTTGGTGTTTTTTTTCGTGCAACGTTTCTGGAAATGCGATGTCTGGATCGCTAAGTTTTTCGAATTTTATACGTTACAGACTCACGGAATGTAAACAATGTTGTCTGCGTGAGCGCAGCGCATGCTCGGAGACGATATGCACTTATGGATAACGTTTGTAATTGTGAGTAATACTTGTGTTTCGTTGGACATTACGAAAACATCTCCTCAGGATCACGCCACGCTTTCAGCCTTTCAATAACAAGACGCCTGCTCAGGCGTTCACAATGGTACAATAGACAAGAATACAAATCGTGAACCGCAAACGCAAAGCATAATGGTCTGTTAATAAAATACTCACATGCCCTTTGCTGCATCCAACAAAAGCCGTTGCGGCATGTTCAATTCCAGAAATGTTATTGGATACGCTATAACTACAAGTGGAACATAAATTCTAAAATTAAAAGGTTTGCTATATTAAATACCTAACCCAGATTTTTTTATTCTTTTCTGTTAACGCTCAGCGATCATATTTTTCAGTTTTAGGTGCAAAAACCACGGAAGATATTTTTTATTACATTATCCAATGTATGTTTGATATATAACTGATTTCTTGAAAAAATAGTCATTCACCGTATATATTATGATCTATTCTGGAATAGAATGGAAAACCTTTTATTAATTATCTAAGCACGCTAACCACGTCAACAAGTGCTGCATGATTCCCACGTGGGGCGTGCATAAATGTACAAAATTTTGTTAAAAAGGTAACCATTTATACATGCACGGTGTCAAATGAAAGTGCAATTTGTATTAAAGACCTATAATAGGGAAATATTTTTGCCATTTTGCCACAACACTCCGTTGACCACGTCATGTTCGATGATGTGAAATAATCTTGATATATATCTGCATGGTTGGTTGAGCTATAGTCACCGTATAAATTTTAATTATATGTACAATGCAGCAGCAGCGAATACAGAATGGCGGACAGTCTGAGTTTTGCGAACAAGAAATCAGTAATATACAAACAGAGGAAATTCTCTTTTTGAAGAAATAATATACTGAAAAAGGGCAAAATATTTACTTACTAAGTTGATCTATCTAGCCTTATCTTACCTTTTTGGACCCAATCAATGGAATAAATACAATAATGTAGTGCTCTTCCACATTTTGAATGCATTTTTACACTTTCTATAAGAGCAGTTGCTCATTGAAGGCTAACTTTAACGCGTTATTCCACAAGGGAAGCGTGCGTAAATGAAATATTCATGCATATTAAAAAAAAAACATAACGCTTCGACCGTTGGTTATAAAATACTAAATCTTGTAACTGTTCTTTTGTTCAGTGATGAAAGCAAATTCATATCAAGACCCCCGCCCCCAAATATACAATTATTCCGCGGTCCATACCTATAAACGCGAAAAGGTCTTTCCCTTGAGTCCCCCCCCCCCGCGCTTTGAGGAATTCTTAAAAAAATCTGAACAAAGTAATTTGTATTCAACAGCCCGTTAATTGTTTTACTTACAAAATCTTGAAATGTAGAACATCTTAAATTTCCAGTACATGTAAAAGAGTCTGTCAATGCAAGTACAGCAAGTGCAGTTTAAACCCGATGTGCGGAAATGACGGAGGATTCGAACAGTTATCAAATTACAAAATAATTTTTGTGAGATTACAGAACACAGATTCAACATAATATATAAACTTACCAAGAATGCGTGTTAACGTAATTCACAATAATTAAAAGAGTAATGACGTACTATACTATAAAACAATTATACCACCGCGGCCATTTGCTCTCGTTGTGTCTCGGTGTTACACACCTATAGCCTACCTCGTTAGTTATAGGCTATCAGGCATATTATATACAATATATATATACAATTAATTGTTAAATATTTCAAATGTATAAATGATAAAATAGATGTTTTCTGTAATACTGAGGATAGTAACATAATTATATGCAGCAGTATGTACCTGAAAGATCCTGAATAATCAAGCTGAATTGGATATTCCTTATGAAAAGCAAATCCCCGTGGACATGGTTTTCCAAAACAGGAATTCATCATTGTCTACAAAAATAGTTCAAAGGTTCTTTACTATATTTACAAGGTTTTTTTCAGTTCTCAATATGCCTCTATGTATGTCGTTGTCAATAAACTTTCTAACACATGCATGTTCATGGGGATATTGCAATTTTGTAGCGACCGTGTTTTTGTCCGGGCTTCAATAATCAATTTTGACCGTCAATTTTGTCCGGGCTTCTCAGCACCAAAAACGAAAGGTTAGCGCATTCTATCGCCAAAAAGTATGGAGTAACTAGATTTAATTCTCAACGACTTGCAGGAATGTAGAAAGTTTTTGGGATATTTATTGATCATTGACTATTGTCATACTCATTAACCCTATCGATCATTAATTGCACGACTTCAATGTCTTCGACTTGCCAGTGTGATTATTTACTTATTATATACATGCCAAAATTATTGATATTGCCCCCCCGTGCACTGGTATTGATGTCACGTTAGCAGAGAACACGGGTATATTTCAACTTACAATTTAGTCATTCACCGTCTATGAGCTGTTCTGCAATCTGATTGGTCGAATTACTCGCCGTATATCAGCTCATATACGGCGAGTGGCGAAAAACAAGATGGCGGTCCAAAAACTACATGAGTTTTGCGAAGCAAAAAAAATGAAAATATTCGCTTTGAGAAAGATTATAATAGTACAAGGAAAAACTCTCAAAAAAAATATGACAGGTTAGCAAAATACATTCATTACATATTAAATACAAGTTTTTTAAAGAATTAATACCGATTAAGTTGTGTAATTGTACACTCCGTAATATGTTAAGATGAAAATGTTCTATATATAGTGTGTATTTTCATCTTTATATATATATATATATATATATATATATATATATATATATATATATATATATATATATATATATATATATATATATATGCTAAAACAATTATTCACATCAGTGTCGGTGAATATAGTGCAAAGATATTCACTCCAATTAACGCTTCACGTTTCGGCGCATATCCTTGCATTACTCAACTCCACTTAAATAATTGTTAATTAAACCAGGGCGTAGTGATTAAACCAATATCTGTAGGAACCTGCATTATAAAAAAGGAAATAGCTACAAAAGGTATATGACTCAGAATAACAATAAATTTATACCTGGTCCAACATCCCACCGGGCACACGACGTTGTTTCAACATTGAAATTTGGTAGAAAAAAGGTTGCGACGTCGACAACCTAATATGTACGTTGCTCTGACGTTGTTTTACAAACATTGGTTCAACAGCAGCCAACAGACGTTGAATTAACGTTCATTCATGGTTATATGTACGACGTCGATTTGTGAACCAATCTCAACGTTGTTTTAACGTGGATTCAACGTTCAATTATGGTTGACGAGATTGGCAACCTAATTTCAACGTTGTTTGAACGTCGAAACAGTAACGTCGATCCAATTTGCATAGTCAACCCTTTTTCAACGACTATCCAACGTCTGGAAGGACATTTCGAACGTTGATTCAACGTTGGATAAACGTCATTTTGCCCGCTGGGATGCACTTACCCATCCAGTATTTGAACTCGGGTGATGACCGATACCAAATTTTGAGCATCGAAAAGTGGTGGTAAGTATATCTCCTGTCGCCAAGTTTTTCACATTTTCAACATCTCCGATACCCGGCGAATTTGGAGAACAACCTTTGTCGATAATCATGAGGTTTTTCAGCTTGCGAGGATTATGTAATCTATAAGCCCTGCAAAGTTAATCAACAAACAACTAAATCAGAAAAGACGAAAGTTGCTGACACATATTTATTATTATTATATACGCAAGGTCTGGATATGGGGTATTCTGCAATCTGATTGGTTCTCTACTAGCAGGATATTAGATCATATCCTGCTAGTAGAGAAAAGCAAAATGGCGGCTCAAACTGAATTTCCGACGTTTGCGAACGAGAAAACGGCAAGTTGTTCGCTTTTTATAGCTTTTACAGGATAAAAAACACAATGAAGAAACTTCCACAAATTGTTTACAGGTTAGCAAATGAATTTTTAAAATTTAAAATGGTCAAAAATATATATTTTTGAAAAAATAATCGGCCGAAAGAGCGAAGATTAAAACATAAACAAAATAGAAAAATATTGAAAATATCCGAAAAGCAAAGTCTGTGAATTCAGATCTTGTGTATATAATAAAACAGTTATTCCACTCACTCTCGTCGAATATAAGCGATAGCCGATTCGGCGCTACGCGCCTCATCGGCTATCAGCTCATATTCGACTCGAATTCGTAGAATAACTGTTAAATATCCTGAGGTCGACCAAATTGACGAAAAACGAGTTAATTAAAACTTTTAAAAAATAAAACCTCTCAAACCTCGATTTGAAAAACTTTTAAATGCGCTAATCCGTTCGAAGCCTACAAATTCAAGGGATAATATTCAAGCTTTGTGCAAGGCAAAGCTTGAAGACCTATAGATCTTCGCAATCACGCAATTGATCCAAAATCCGCACGAGGAAGTTGAAAAGAATTTATTTAAGAACAATATATATCTATTCCATGGAAGAAAACAAAAACCGCAGGCAGCAAAGCTCTGAAGTGACCTCATATGATTCCTAAATGTTTGCTCAAAAATTTCATGTGATGACGCGCGTTTTATGCATTCTGATTGGCTTAGAACAACTACATAATTTACTCAATGACTGTTTTTTTTTTGCTCGTTTTTCGTAGATTTGGCCAAAACTCAGGATAATGTGTCGACATTGTATTGCATCTTGTAGTCTGTAGACATAAACATTTTGTTTGTCGAACCATATTCAATATATAGGATATTTATTATATGACAAGTCTAAAAAATATACTGTATTCCTTGTCTTTTATGAAAGATTTGCATGCGTTTAGCGCTGTAAACGGCAAATAATTTCAGATTTTCAGATGCAATGAAAACAAACATCGTGAAACAGGTTACGAAATTGAATATCAAATTAGGAACAACTTAACACTGACGTCATCTTCCTTGAATTTGATTACCTTAGAAATTTTAGAAACAAACCTTACTGAATTTGTGCTTACGTTTAATAAAACGAAATAAAATGTTCATTTAAGTAAAATATGTGTTATGTAATAGCTATATAGTATTATCCTGTTTCACTCCGTTTCGTTTGCAATGCGTCGGTCACGCCTTAGTCACACCGTCAGTTACACTCTTATTTTGCAGCTAAATCTGTTTAAAGCCAACAAAATAGGTTGTAATGAAATGTAATGGTTACCATAGCAACGGAAGTAACATCAATATTGGTAAAAAATAAACTATTCAGATATAGTATTTTCTATTTCAGACACTGTTTGCTTTTCAACACGAATTTTACGAATTATTAAAAAATTACGCCCTAAACCGTAAATTTTCCTCTTGCTGAAAAACAGTAAGGAGCCACCTTAAAATAATTTAATGTCAACGTTTAAAAAATTTTTAACGCTAGCCTCTATTCATAGTTATTCTTACCAATGAGCCTTTGTTGTTGCAAAATTTTCTTTAGAAGCCATCTGAACCCTGAAATCAATAATATTAACCTCACCGAATGAACTGCACCAGTGAGGTTTACCAAATGGTTTAACTGGATCATCACTGGACGGAACCGACCATATGACGGACTTGTTTATTTTTCCAATAAGAATATATCCTCCACCATCTGTCTTCATGTCGCACCAAACCTTTTATAAATGAATTATAGTGTTCTGTTAACTGTATAGCTGCAGTGAAGTAGTACTAGAAGTGTATAATTCAAATATCAAAATTTTTTAAAGTTTCTCAAATTTTGAAGATTAACCTAAATTTAATTTAGTTGATTTAGTTGATTCTGTTTTACTCGGAATTAGTTTATGAATAAATTAAATGTCACATGGCTCTGATATAAATTCAATGTAACATGACTCTGAATACGACTTATGAAAGTAAAAAATAAAACAACCTTATTCATTTTCCTAAAACGTAATCTGATATAGAGGAAAGTTTGGAAAAATCAACTAAAACCTTGTTGGGTTTCTTGGTATTTAGTGTTATCCAGTAAAATCCATCTTTTGCCTCCGAGTTATGATCCAGTATTGACATACAATCGTATCCTGGATTAAATATTTCACCAGTTGGACCTTTATCTAAAAGGAAGACCTCTTGATTTCATTTATTATCCACATTCTGTTCTTTATTCATTATTCACAAATAATTCTATGCCACAGCAACTCAATGCAGAAAAAACAGATTTATTTAAATTTTGGAAGCTTTTTCTAAGCATAAGACTGAAATGACATCATGGAAGCATATATACTGCCATTTTAGGGACCATATATAAAGCTTGTAAGGCGGCAACGCAACGAAGCCAGCAAACAAACTCGTTGAACTATATATAATTGTGAAGAAGGCCAGTCATCTATTATCCATCGTACGAAATTAGGCCGAAAGTTTCAGGTTTGAGATCTAGATTAAAAGGGGGTTTACGGCTAAGATTTGTTTTAGGACTCAATTCGTCAGTTCACAGATTTCCGCCCTTGTTACTGTAAACTTTAAGGCTGATATACCATTATTTTGCGCTAAATTATTTGGCTTCCTTTCTCATTAATTTAAGGCATAATTCCTCTCCACTCATGCGCACTTCGTGAAATTTTCTTCATGCTTCATGACTTTATGTTAAAATTGTTTAAAACTAATTTAAGACCGTACCATTAGTTATTTTTCTCCACCCGAATTGTGTAGCATCTTCTTTGTCGCAAGTCAAAAGTTGGATATTTCCTTTGCGATCTTTGACTAAGAGGAAATCCCCTTGGTTTTGTTTAGTGCATGGACCAGGATTTTGATTATTAGTCACCTTGATTTTCTAAAATAGGTAGTATTGATGAAAAAGTCAGCTGTGACAATGGATGATTCCAGCTATAGAGTATTTTTTTTATCTAGGCAAGAAGAACAAAATGCATCGATCACCACAGCTAGAAAGAGCATGTTAAAATTATTCAAATTGCGAAGTGTGGTTGCGAAATGTTGTAAAATGAGCAAAATGTTGCCCTGCAAAAATTTCAAATTTTGTATTAATTTGTATTACGCATGGGAAAATGCACCACTTTCGGCCCAAATGTGGTGCATTTTCCCGCGCGTAATACAAATTAATTAATACAAAATTTGCAAATTTCGCAGGGCTATATCAATTTATCAATTTATTAAAAGATACCAATTTTGCAGTTAAGAACTGAATTACACTGGTTTACATGCATACGAGTAAAATGTCTACAAGTAAAATGTCTATATTTTGCGCATTTTACGACATTTCGCGGCCAAACTTTGCAATTTTACTAATTGTAACATGCTCTTTTTAGCTGTGGTGATGTATTTTGTTTATCTTGCTTAAATAAAAATTTAGTTTTAGCTGGAATTGCCTATTGTCCTTCTGGACACAAGTTAGCGTGATACTAGTAATAATATAAAAAAAACTACACTGTGATTGGTTGATTTTACTGCGGCGTGAAAAAATACTTGCTATGTATATATTCCAACTCGTTAGCCCACATTAAGTTCCTTGTTAGCTTGCATGCTGATAATCCTTGAGATTAGCGTGTACCGGGGGAGCTAATTATTTCGATAAGGTAATGGGTAAAGGAAAGCTTGCCGACCGTAGTGAAATGATTAACATGCATTGGTTGCGGACGAGTTGCTGTCGTTCAGGATTTGGTGCCCCTAGCCTTACAATGATCTCAAACTTTTGATGAATTATCAAGAGTGTATATAGAGCGTTATTTTCAGAATCCTCGAAAAAACAATTTCAAAAATGATTGTGAATAGTGCACTAGTCTTTCAGTGTAGCTATACTTTTTTTAATCAATATTTTTTTTTATAAAACACTAGGGCATCATTCAAAAAAGTGTAGAATTATTTCATTCCAAAGATTTCATTTCCGTGTCTTGTTTTCATGTCAAATAATTCAGGCACGCGACTACATTCCTGTGCCTTTTACTGTTAAAAACTTAAAATGTCAAACTACATTATTTTTTTAGCTAATTTCAGCACAATCTCCCGTAGACCAATCAGATGTAGCAATTCACAAAATTGTCGATTTTACGACGTTAGGAACTTAGGAATGTAGTCCCATTCCTGAATGTTTTGACTGAAAAACATAATGCGTTTTATTTCGTGCGAGAAGAAGGATTTATGATTTTGGTAATGCCAAAACCTACCAACCTCTCCCGTTGAGGCTGTACATGAAAATATTAAACCTCCATCTGCTGTATTGACCTCAGTCAATACAAACATACCTCAGTTTGTTATTTTCCCGTACAGCCTTCACTCTCGAAATACCAAAGAGAGCTCGATATCACATAGATAGATCAGAAACAGTAGTTTTACTTCAGAAGGTTGCCACAACACCCAAGAGAAATTAAACATCAGGTAGCTGACAGATTTCGAAAAGTGAGCAGGTTAAATATTTACGGTCGGAAACGTGGCCGTGTGGGCGTCAAGCAATACATGCATTCCTTTCATTGTTATCATTGTTTACTAGAAATTTCTTTTTATGATAACATGTCGAAAATATTTCCGATTTTTTGTTAAGTGAAAGTTCTTTGTTTGTTTTTTTCAAAATACAGAGTTTTTCCTCTCAACACAAATTACATCTTCTTTATCCTCCCGTATAAGAAACAGCGCGTTTTAGTATTGACGAAGTTATGTCGAATCTTGTTTGTTTTCTTTTAATTTTCAAATTTATTTCGAAAGTTCTATGTCGTGTTTTGTGATTGAAAGACCTATTGTGGTTTCAATATCGCTCTAGCGAAGGTGGCTGTTGTCATGCCAATGCAGTGCTTTATGTTGTTTGTTTGCTTGTTGTGACAGTTGCCATGTATACTATGTCCTTAGTCTTGCATTTTTTCAGGAGTGGGCATTGCGTTCCTAGTCCAACATTTGCAACTGTCTGCGTCTTTGCTCTGTGGCTGGTTTTTCCTAATTACGCGTGCATTATGTCAAGTAATGATGGACTTCACATTGTTCATGCAACTATAGTTGATCTTAATTAACTGTGTTTCTGTTAAAAAAATTGTGAACTTTGTGATGAGGCGGAAAATATTTATCAATCAGGCTGAGAAAATCGCGTCCTATGTTGGTTTTGATACTCTCACTGAATGGAGGGTTAAACCAAATGATGCTGCGTTGCCTATTTCTGCGTGGTTGATGTGGTGTTTCCTTCATGAAGCCTATAGTTTGTGATTGAAATTACTGTGACGAGGAGCAGTCTCCTAAAATGTTTGCTCGTCTGATGAGAGAAGTGAGATGCGCTTGTTTATGGATGTCGGTAGTTGTTTTATGATGCTAGGTGGGTGGTTCGAGTGTCTGTCTATGTATAATGGATCGTCATTGGGTTTCCTATAAGGTTTGTATTCTAGATCTCCATTGCTGAGGTCGAATTAGTGACATCTAAGAAGTTTACTACACGTAACTTTGCCTCTGACAGTGGCGGAAATTTTGGTGGGGCGGAGGGGGCGGCCGCCCCCCCCCCCATGGAAAATTGCCGAATTTTCGGAAATTTAGATGTAAAAGAGAGCTAAAAATAGTCTTTTCGAGTGCAAATGGGGGGGGGGGGGCATGTCGGAAATTTGATAGTTTTGTCGCAAATTTAGGAGGCTTTGCCCCCACCCCCACCGGAAAAAGTGAATTTCCGCCACTGGCCTCTGCTGTGATTTTTAAGTTAAATTTCTCGAATATTTTGTAGAGTTTTTTTCTAGATCTCGGTTTATCTGCCAAACGTGCTGATATATTTTTTTATGATAGCCAGTCCGCCGTCTCTATACAGGCCGAAGTTTTCTTTGCCGAACTTTTTCCCTAGATGGTTTAGTATATATATGAAAAGGCCTACAAGTTTACAAATTTACGTCAAATAAACTACTGCATGCTATCTCTTTTAATCCACGGTTTTCCATTATTGAAAAGTTGTGATTTCCTAGCGTCTTTTATTATCGAAATTTCGTCTTCAGCTATATCGGCAAATTTCAAGCCCAAGATAATGCTTGGGCCAGTAAATGTTGCGAAATTGAAGGGTAGAAATAAACTATATCAAACATAATAAAAGTATGCCTGTGTCTTTCCTTTATGTTGCCAAACCATTCAATTACTTTTTGCGTGTTTCTCCATTGATTTACTTTCAAAATTCTCTCAAATGAGAATTGATTTTGTCAAGAATTACTCTATTTAGTTTTCCATTCACTTTAAGCAAGATCACTTAGTCGGCATTTTAGACTGTTTTCGAAGTTTTCTTGTGATGGTCTTTTAGTGAAATAAATGCTTCGCGTTTTTTCATTTGTTCAATTCGGTTGCCAATCTCCAGTTTGTTTGAAATGCCCTTCAATTATCATCAATCTGCGAAATGGTGTCCTCTGATCCGTGTTTATATTTTTTTCTTATGTTGTCGTGCATAAGCTTGTCATATGCGTCGAGCGGTGTTTCATACTGAATTATATAATACCTGTTGAATTCTGATCGTGTAATTGGCTGTTTATGGTTACGTGATATTGAATAGAAAATTCCATTTCCCAAGAGTGCAATGGAACACGTTCTGCGAGTGCAATGGAATAAAACGTATAGTACAATTGCACTCTGTGTGTTCTCAATAAATCGCATCCCTCAAAATGTTTCTCATACATAAATCGCATCCCTCATAAATGCATCTCTTCAAATGCTCCTCATGAAAATATTCTTACTATTGCACTCATGAACATTCATTATTTGTATAATGTTTCTTGTTTTATCTGCGAAAACAAAATTGTTGGAAGATGAGTTAATTTTCTTTAGGACACGCTTTTTTTTGTTGGATTACAGATATCCCGATCTTGTATTTTTAAAAAGCAGAAAAAAATATATAATAATAATAATAATAATAATAATAATAATAATAATAATAATAATAATAATAACTTCTTTATTTAAACTGGTAAAAACCGATCAGCTAACAAAATATCAGCTGGTATAAACCGATGATCAGCATTAACTGATATAAATAGTTTACATCCATAATACTATATATTATCTAAAAAAACCACACCACATGCAATATTAGAATAGATGAAAAAATGTTTAAAAAAAAAAAAAATATTTAGTGCTAAGAGTTACTATATGCTACAACGATGTTCGTGAGCATCAGTTTCTAAGAAAAACTTAAAAATATTGTTTTTAAAGGAGGACAAATTAAAGTCTTTAAGTCTCGTAAGTGTTTTGGCAAGGCTGCAAAACTCTAACCGCTGCAAATTCCCCTTTCCGCATTCTGCCCAAACCATACAGCCGTAATCTAGTACTGGTAAAATGGTTTGTTTATATATCCTTAATAACGTTCAACCATCCAATTTTACCAATCGTTCAAAAAACAAGCTAAAATTTATTATCAAACACAAAAATAATAATACAGCATTATATTATATTATTCATGGACGTCTAAAACAATGTAGGGTAAAAACAATGCTTCCATCATCATGCACTCCTAACTTCGTATTTGTTGTATATCTATATTGTTGTAAAACTATATCACAACTTTCTTTAAAATTTTATGTACTATATATTAACTGACAAATAGCTAAGGTTGAATTTAATATTTGCTGTAATAGGGGCCTTGCACTAAAAGCTTCTTAAAGTTTCTTAAAGGCTCCTAGCTCTAGTATTCAACAGACGTTATACTGTATATTCTATCTTAATTATGTAAATAGGGCGAATTTTTAAATTAAAAAAAAAAAAATAACGTCTTACAGCTAAGGAATGCCGATATTCGGTTCAGTATTTTGAGCTTAGAGTGATAAATTCGACACATGTTTTTTCCATGTCAAACAGCTATCAATGTCTACACCGAGGTATCCAAAATGATCTGACTGTTTCAATATTTCCCCGTTTAATTTAACATGTAAATCACGCGCGTTAGCCACTGAATATCTGGATCCTATAACCATGACTTCCGTCTTCTTATGATTAATTATCAGACCGTACTGATCAAGCCAAGAATCAATATGTTTAAGGTCTTCATTGACACATTGTTCGGCTATGTTACAAGGGCGGATCTAGGGGTGATCAGAGCGATCACGCGACTAAGGTAAAAATTGGCCAGGAAAATGGGAAATTGTTAAATTAAAATAGCAGTCCAGTTATCAAACTTCGCGCAGTGTAATGTATTGAAAGTTTAACAGTCCAGTTTTGAAATATCATTCAGTATCAAGAACTTCGAACATGAACGCGCAGAAAAGCGGTCTTACGCATGAGTTTTGCACGCTCTGAGTCATATTCCAGCCATCTGATTGGCTATCTCGATTTTTGCGCGATCTGTGGGGAGTTCTGATCGCTAAAGCGATCAGGGGCTCGAATACAGGCTATCCGATTGGCTAATTCAAAACAATCCTGAATTCCCATTGGCTGGATTTTTTTGATCGATCATACCGTTCAGGCTTCATTAGTGCACGGAAAGGTCTATGACGTTTCTGATCGCTACTTTGCCTTGAGCGCAAATTATTAAAGTTCAATGGGAAGATTTACAATCAGAAATTCTGAACTAATACCAGCCATGTCTTTTAGTATTTACGAAACTGTAAAGGCTGCTTTAGACAATACGATCGACAAAATGTCAAATATATTGAAGCTGATTTAAACAAGCGATAACGGTGTACCGAAGTTTTCTATTAAAGATTTATTGAGCGTTGTGAATAACATAAGCAGCCTTCCTCGCACGAAATTTTGGTGCGGAATCTTACATCCTGAAGTACGTTCGAGAGAAGACAAAAATCTTTTCTACGGCCTTAACTTAAGATATATATATTCTATTTTAACTAGATATAGCATTGTAACTGTTGTATACTGTGGCGGATTGTGCGTCTGTACGCACATGCATACTATAATATCGGCGGGTACGCGTATAAGACGTATCATAATACGAGACGAAATTTACATAATATTTCCGTCAATTTATATAAATACTGCGGCTTAATACAGGCAGTTTCAGTGTGTTTATACTTTGTTTATGCTTCTTGTGACATATAGACTTTACACATTAACCAGATCGCTACTTAATAACACTGTTTATACCTATTTAATATTTTAAACTACAAGACCACGACAATGTAGCATGGCCTTGTGTAATACGATCTCTACAACATATACACAACAAGTAAAATGGATCATGTTGCCATTGTGAATACTTATTTATGGCGCATGTTTCTGCTACGGATGAAACTCGAGGAGCAGTGAATTAAACGTGAAAATTCTCTTTCTGCTTAACAATCAATCAAATGTTTTAAACTGCATCACCATATTGCATTTTTTTGACCATCCATGTCAAAGGAAAAAATATGCGATTAAATAACAATTTTTAAAATGTCAAGTCATCCTTGTCAATCTATTTCTTGATGAGAATTGGATATCTGTTTGACATTTGGCGAAAAAGCAATTTTTTAAGTTAAATTTTTTCGTAAACAGAACACATGTAAAAAATATTAATTTTCTTGGCAACCCCTCCCCCCTCCGACCCCCTGTCAAAAGTACCTCCTCCGCCAGTCTAAAGTACCCCCCTCCCCAAATGTTCAGCAACGAAATTTTTGACTAACGTACGAAAAATCCTAGATCCGCTCCTGCTATGTTAATATATTTCGAGGTAGCATAAAGTTCAGTGTCATCAGCCTACAGTGAACCTTTACTCTTTTGACAAACATTGAGAATACCATTAACATGAATATTAAACAATGTTGGGCCGAGGACAGACCCTTGGGAAACTCCGTGTGTAATATTCCGATGATCTGATTCTGCTCCTCCACTTACGACGAACTGACGTCTGCTCGAGAGGTAACTTCTGAACCATTCAAGTTCATTATCCTTTACACCATGTTGTTTGAGCTTGTGTAGTAAGATGTCATGATCTATAACATCAAAAGCTTTACGAAGATCAAGAAAAGCACAAACAACTTTTTCGCCTTTGTCGATTGCTAATTTCCAAGCATCAACGGCTCTAATAAGAGCTACTGTTGTAGAGAAGTGTTTAACATAAGCATATTGATGCTGGCCGATAAGGCCAACATTTTGTGCAAAAGCTTGAAGGTTTGAATTTGCGAAAGATTCCTGGATTTTAGAGATACATGGCAGTACTGATATTGGTCTTTGATTGTCACGCTCAATTTTCAATCCTCCTTTATATAATGGAGTTACCTTCGCTACTTTCCATATCGAGGGAAATTTACCGCTCATATATGATGCGTTGAATATGTTCGTCACAACTTTACTAATGTAAGGTGCGGCAATCTTTAGAACTTTAGCAGGAATATTATCTGCACCGGTAGCTTTAAATGAATCCATCGTTTGCAGGGCATAGGACACATCTGCTTCGCACAAGGATTGAAATTTAAAAGTACTTGTGGGATTGTTTATTGGTTGTTTAATTGGATATAGTTCGGTATCCAATGATGGTCGATTTCCCAGAAGCGTTGATGCAATAGTCGTAAAATATTCATTTAATGAATTCGCTATATCTTTCTTGTTTGTCAGTTCTTTCTCATTTACCACTAGCTTGTTTATTAAGCTTCGATTACTTTTAGACGGTAGAACGCTACGAAGTATATTCCAAAAAGCACGGGGATTACTACGATTTTCATTAAGCTTATTAGAGAAATAGTTCCTCCTAGCCTTCCTATTTACGCTCGTCACTCTGTTCCTAAGATGTTTGTATTCGTTCCAGTCACAAATCAGTCCTGATTTTACTGCTTTTTTATGAGCTTGGTTGCGAGCTCTCATCAATCGAAGTACTTCACCATTCAGCCATGGATGCGTTTGCTTTCGTATGCGTTTCCGTCTTAAAGGAAAGTGTTGTTCAATCAATGATTTCATCAATAAGTCCCAAGCAGAAGACATATCGTCGATCTCATCAAAAGTCTCGGTCACACTCCATGGAGCTTGTTGCAAGCTAACCACAAAGTCATTGACGGAAGTTTCATTCCAGGACCGAGTTGTTATTATCTTATGTTTATTAGGTCGAGTCGTTTTACCATGCATAATGCCAAAGATGGGATAATGGTCGCTAAGAGCTGTAGTTAGAACTCCTATACACCCTTAGAAAGACAGGGCGTCGAGGTGATTAAGACGTCTATTAATGATTGTCTATTGTTTGTTACCCGAGTTGGTTTTTTAATGAGTTGTTCTAAACCATTAACCATGAGGAATTCAAATAGTCTTTCTGTTTGTTTAAGAGACGCGTTGAGACAATCACAATTTAAATCCCCGAGGATAATGGTCTCATAATTGTTTTGTGTAGCATACCTAAGCGTGTCATCCATATAGTCAAATATTTCTAAAGATTCGTCTGGAGCCCTGTAAACGCATCCGAGCAAATATTTAATATTCCGAATTCGAGTTTCTATCCAGATTGCTTCAATAAATGCCATTCATCAGTTTTGATGTGTTGTTTTTTCTTCATCCGACCATATTACTATATTAGTATTTATTTTCCCACGGCAAGACACCCAAAAATATAAAATGTGCGAGAATAAAGTCAGGTTGGCGTGCAGGCTAAACCTTCAACACGCAATTGTCACGCATGCATGGTCACGCCACGTGAAGCATGGCCGAAGAAGGCGATGTTTCCTTCGCTGTTCTTTGCGTACTCTTTGAATTTGGATGTACACGTCACTGTGCGTGTGGTATTAAATAATAGACAATTCTTTCTTCTTTTCATTTTTATTTTTTTGCCCTCCCGCCCTTTATATTGGCGAGCAAACTCCGTAATCCAACAACAAAAAAGCGTTTCGAAATTTTATGTTTTCTGTAAGGTTGAAAAGATCGTTCTTCGAAAGGTTTTATATCCAAAATAGCGGGAGGTGTTTTGGTGGAAGGTATTAGGCCGAAACGGTTACTTTCATTCGAATTTTTATCATCACCTGAGAAAAAGTTAGCTTTCCATCTTATGCGTTTTATTACACTTTCCACTTTGTCAATCAAATTTCTCAAATAAGCATCCTGGGATGGTATAGGAATGTTTTCAATGAGTAGTCAAATCGAAATTGACTCATGTTTTAAGGGTAAATACGGTAGTAGCTTAGGAAAACAAGAGTGCATTGTTTAAAGTGCATATGACATAAAATTTCTTATTTTCTTAAATGAAAGAACTCTTTAAGCTGTAGTGTAACTTATTTTTCAGTTTCTTGTTTTTATGGTTTGTTCCCGAGATATTTCAATTTGTTTGATATGTAAATGAGTGTGAATATGTCCGCTAATTTATGACGTCATGTTGGTTGCAAGCTCTTCAAAATGGTTGAATATCACTGCTATCATTCAAGATGATAATTTCAAACTTCACTCATTGGTAAATGTGATGAAACACTGTAGAAAAACGTGAACAGATATCTACAGTTTTTAGAGTTAATAGATTTATAACCAGTGTAAGTTGAGCTTACATGAACCAACGTGACGTCATAAATTAGCGGACGTTTTCACACTCATTTACATATCAAACAAATTGAAATACCTCGGGAACAAACCATGAAAACAAGAAACTGAAAAATATGTTACAATACAGCTTAAAGAGTTCTTTCGTTTAAGAAAATAAGAAATTTCATGTCATATGCACTTTAATAGAAATTTCTTTTTGTGATTATACATGTCGAAACTATTTCCGATTTTTTGTTAAGTGAAAATTGCTTGTTTTTTCCTTCAAAAAACAGAGATTGTCCTCTAAACACAAATTACACCTTTTTTATCCTCCCGTATAAGAAACAGCGCGTTTTAGCATCGACCAAGTTATATCGAAATCTTTCTTTTAATTTCCAAATATATTTCGAAAGTTCTGTGTCGTTTGAGTATTTTTTGTAATTGAAAGACCTATATTGTGGTTTCGGTATTGCTCTTTAATTAAAGGTGGTTGATGACATGCTGATGTATAGTCCTTTATGTTGTTTGCGTTGCTTAATTGTTGTGACAGTTGCATGCCTTGTATCCCAAGGGACCTCCGAGTTTCGATAGTGTATTATTTGTCAGGCATGCAAGAATATAAAGCTCGGGAAATAATAAACTCAATCCCCTTTTCAACAGATAACCACCCATGAGTACATTATGTCCAAGAAGTTGTAGAACATATTTAATCTTTAATCTTTAATCTGATACTCCTAAATAAGCTTACACTATACTAGGAGATACTTATATATATACATGTATATACATTAACAAAATAACTATGAACTATATATATGAAAAACTTTAAAAGGTAAAAATGTACAATAAAAGTGACCTGCCAAAATCATGCTGATGCCCTTAATGCAGTTAATGCCGCACTTTTAAAAGCGTTGATATTTGCAGGCAGTTCAATAAAAGGGAGATTGTTCCAGGTTACAATGGTTCTTGGGAAAAATGAAAATTTAAAAATATCATTGTTACAAGAAACTTGCTGAAAGGGATGGTGATTTGGAAGTCGGGTTTTTCTTTTTATAGGGCACACTTCAGGAAGGAAGTTTAAATCAACGCAGCCTTGGTGGATCTTATAGAACATACACGACTGATTAAGCAGTCTACGTCGTTCAAGTGAGTCCCATCCTAAATTGTTGATCATTGGGGAAACATGGCTGTATCTGGAAAAGTCATTGTTAACAAATCTTGCGGCGCAATGTTGAATCATTTCAATCTTCTCAGAATTCCGTTCCAAGGGTTCCAAACGCAACTAGCATATTCAAGCTTAGGGCGGACTAGACTGAGATAGGCTCTAGCTTTAACTGTAGGAGAGCAGCTTCCTACAAGACGCGTTTAAGTAGGCCAAGGGTGGAATTTATGGCTATGGAGCCATTATCTGGTTTTTGCCACCTTATAGTTCCGATTTGAATCCAATCAAAGAAGTTCTTGTGAAAGTTAAACACTACTTGTGACAGAACGATTCAGCCCTGCACACAATACGAGATCCTAGCCCACTTATCTGGAATGCATTTGGGCAAATAAAATCTTGTGACTGCCAGGCATATATGCATGATACTTGCTATATTTCACTATAGGTAGTCGATCAAAGCTTTTGTTTAAAACTTGATGAATACATATATGCAACTCGACGTCTCACAGGTTATATGTATCTAACACTTAAGCCGTTATATAATCATGTTATGTTCATAAAGTGTTGGCAGAGTAAAATGCGCGGGACCTCATTCTGTAACTGAAATTATACACTTAAGTTAGCAAATATTGCTTCGTGTATACAGCTATTTCAATTAAGGTTGTCCACGAGCAAAGCGGAAAGTCGAATACGAGCGCGAAAGGCTGCTGGGAATAGCTAACAAATTAATGAATTTTCAAAGCGTTCTCAGCAGCCTTTCGCGCTCGTATTCGACTTTTCCGCTTTGCTCGTGGACAACCTTAATTGAAATAGCTGTATATATGGCGTCCGTTTCAAAATTCATTAAGTTTTAAACAACCTCAACTGCTCAAATATGCATATATGCCTGGCAGTCACTAGATGTTATACGCCCAAATATTGCTATTTTATCTAGCTGTATCTGAGGTATGCAAAATAAAGTCAATCATAAAATACTCGTCACGGGTAAATAAAAGATTAAAAGTTATGCTCCCATGCAGTTGGGCAAGATTTCACATCATCCGTGTTCCAAAACGTGCTAATCGTCCGATAAACAGTCTTTGGACAAACAAATAGCTGTTAAAAAGTCTTTGGTATACCATTCTCCAGTGTAAATCATCCGCATACGCCGACTTGGCATTTTATAAAAATTCACCACACTTAAAGGGGCAGTGTCACGGTTCTACTGCGCAACCAAAATATGCGCGAACTTCAAAAACTGTCTGCCAACAATTAATCAAGTTAGGAGTGAAATACGATATACTATTTAAAATCCCTTCGTTATGCCGGACATCCTTGCTTTATTTTAAAAATTGAAGGCTGCTGCATCGTTTCCAATCATGTATCATTAGTTTTAAATGTTCCTTTGCGCCGTTTATTTTAGTCAATCAGCGCCGTGACACTGTCCCTTTAATCGATCCCGCAACTATATATGCACTGTTCAACCCCACGCGAGTTGACGCATATAATAATAGTTATGTATTCGAAATTGATATGTTTAGATATACAGGGTGTATGAAAAAAACCTGAACAGATTTGAAATTGCTCTAAATTTCGCGAAACAGCTATTAGTATATCCAGTTTATATATATATATATATATATATATATATATATATATATATATATATATATATATATATATATATATATATATATATATATATATATATATATATATAGCAGCTTTATTCCGGGGTTAGGGTTAGGGGTTAGTGGTTAGGGCGGTGGGGGTTAGAGGTTAGGGTTAGGGTGGGGGTTAGGGTTAACAACCCAGTACCTTATTGCTAATAACGGTTAACAATTTCAATACTATATTGTTGATAACGCAAGAAGCGCCTGTTATGCTTGCGGTTTTCTTTCCTGTAACAACCCAATAACTTATTGGGTTGTTAAGCTTAACAATTACAATACTATATTGTTGATAACGTGCGGAACGGGTGGAACTGCCCACTTTCTGTAAGATATCCGCTGACAATATGAGCCCGCACGAGTTGGAGAAATTTTGCTAAATTTGACCAACGTGTATAGGCAAAGTGCGTTGATCGAAATGTGTTGCTTTTTTTGAACGTGTGTTAATTTAATACTCTACAATTTTTTAAGGAGTGCAAAAAATATTTACAGAATAAATGTGTGTTTGGAGAACACGCGTTGAGGAACACAGCTCTTGTGTCGTGTTACCAGGGGCGAAACTTGAGGGGGGGTATGGGGGATGTGACCCCCCCAAAACTACGAATCATCTGGTTTGGCAGGGCGAATCATCTGGATTGGCAGGGCAATTAAAAATTTTGGGCTTCAGGGCTTCCAGAGGGACATAAATAGAATTTATATATAGACCTAAATTTTACAGATATTGGTCCAAAAATAAGGGTTTCACGCATGTTTTAACAGGAATTTGTACGAAAAAGAATTTTTTACCCAAAATTTAACTGGCTTATGTCCGGAAAAATTTTTTCGATCCTTTTTGAATGTCCCAAAAAATTTTTCACCTCCCCTCCAACATTTTTGGGAAAAATAGTGACCAAAAAAAAAATTTGCTGCAGGGCATCACCGACTTTTGCAGGGCAATTCTAGCAGACACACCCCTAATTAAAGGGGCTAGTTTCGCCCCTGCGTGTTACACGCTATGGAGTGTAATGCAGCACGCCAGGTGTGTTATTGAAATTTTAGTCAAAATTTTATGCACCCGCAACACATCTTGTGTGTTGCATAACACAACATTTCGTGTTATTTGACACACTTTCGGGACACCTTTTTTTAAGAGTGTACACTCTGTCCATGCATGCATGCGTTGATACTGCGTATCATTACAACCCGCACGATGTGTGAAGTAATTAAATCTGGAGGTGTTCGTTACCATAGCACGGCTGAGCCAGGTGTAGGTTCTGTTGACAGACGCATGAGTACAAATTGCGTTAATGAGCAAGCTGATTTGATATTCTATACCTCTCGAATCTCTAATATTAATATTTAAAAATGCAAATAGTCAAAATCTAACAATTTTTAAATTAATGAAGTTAGCTGTCAACACTAATACCAATGGCAAAGGCTGTATAATATTATGCGCTATACTCCTATAGCGCGCCAAGTTCAATTGCGCGCGAACTGGTATGGCTGACATGATGCGTTTATGTATTGCACGATCAAACTATAACATCACACTCGATTTGTTTGCAATGAAGCGATATCAGCGAGTATTTGCTAGAAATCTTGATCCAAAGACAAATTGGTACGCGTTCAATGATTCTTTGCACGGCTACAAACCGAATCGAAACCAACAACAGAATATATTGCGTTCAAGAAATTGGCGGGAGACGCCGGTTTGCCGGATAACTCAAGCTCGAAGATCTTTACGGCAGCGATGAAAATCTCGCACCATTCAATTGGTTCGATTCTGGTACAAGACGAAGAAGTGACGTTGTCGCAGTCTCGACGTTTGGAATTTTAGCAATGGCTCTAACGGAAAAAAGCAACTTGATTCAAAATTGCTTAGCCAGGGGCCATTCACACATATCCAACGCATTGTTAATACAATCGCAATTGATATATACTGGTATATACATATAAGCCCTATAGTATAGTTATACAACATTCCTGAGAAATTACAACCATGCA
This sequence comes from Paramuricea clavata, assembly GCA_902702795.2. Taxonomy (NCBI): domain Eukaryota; kingdom Metazoa; phylum Cnidaria; class Anthozoa; order Malacalcyonacea; family Plexauridae; genus Paramuricea; species Paramuricea clavata. The sequence goes on from CACRXK020002236.1 coordinate 38,298, forward strand.
TGGTCCAACGGCAACGTGTTGGTAAGTTGGTTTGTCAAAAAATGGCAGCGAATTTGGTAAGACAGTTTATACTTTACATTTATTTTACAATAGTCATACGCGTATATTGCTATTTTTATGAAAAGATGAGACGTTCTCTGGTTAATATATTTATTAATCACAAGCTTTCGGCTACCAGTCTGTAGCCTTCAACGGGTGTATATACGTGTATATTCAACGGGTGTATATACAACGGGTGTATATACAACGGGTGTATATACACCCGTTGAAGGCTACAGACTGGTAGCCGAAAGCTTGTGATTAATAAATATATTAACCAGAGAACGTCTCATCTTTTCATTATGTTTAATCCTGGTTACACATCTAAGATTTTTATTGCTATTTTTATGTTTATTCACTCTGTAATACAAATCGGTTTCTGCATTATGTGTCCTTCTCACATATATGCCAACCCCAAGTCCCTGCTGACGAGTCCATGAAGGACGAAACGCCGCATACAGGAATGCTGAATTTTACACACATAACTATTTCATTTTATGTCATAATTAACAGTTCCTAAATGTTAGATCAAAAAGTGTAGTGTGAAACATGATAATGTCATGGCCTGTGTTGCTGGCACAATGTATGACTAACTAAAAGTTGTGTTGTATTTGATGAAACTAAGGATAACAAATAAAAAACGTACAACGACTTGTTATTTGCATAAATATGAACCTATAGGAAAATAAGCTGGTGCATGTGTAGATTTATGAAACATAAAATTGGAGATGCGTGTATTAAAAATGTAACCGAAAATATATCCTGTGGCGTAAAAAATATGATCCGATCCTGAGGATATGATCGCGCTGTACTAAAAAGCTTGTATTTGTTGTATGGAGCCGGGCATGTAAAAATAAACGAGAGAATTATTACTAGGACACCAAAATGGTACTTAATATGCCGTACTCAGTCAACGTGTATAGATGTATAGCTACATGTATAACTATAAGTAGCTATATTTAGCATTCACGGCTAACAAATTGGTTTTTATATTGCATGTATGTATACATGTATTGCGCTAGACCTTGGAATGAAAACAATATGTATATAGGTAAAACGATCTTTTGACATATTGTTATTGATACTACCGTATAACTACCGTATATTTATGACTCGTGTTTTTTATGTAAGAATTAATTACCGAGAAGGAGGGCTTTATGCTATATACAGCCCCGAGAACGCGAAGCGTTCGAGGGCTTTATATAGCATAAAGCCCGACATTCTCGGTAATTAACTGACTTATTTCATGATTGAAGAGGTTTTCTAACAAAGTTTTATTCTTTTTTTTCGATTTCGACAAGTATTTTTCTAGTTTTCTCCCTTATTTCTTGACTAATTAGGGCTTCATGGTATTCAAGGGCATTATGCTATATACAGGCCGCGGTACATCAAAGAAAACCGAGTCAATCATGAAATAAGCGCATATATTCTCTCAGTATAGAAGCTCTTGTGCCAGAAATATGTGCCATATTTTGCTGGCAGGTTATGAAGATGTGCCATCTTTTCTTAACCAGTGGAATCTGTAGAGAATATATACGCGTGTGAGGTTCTATTTAGTAAAAACTCTTGTGCCAGAAATATGTGCCATATTTTGCTGGCAGGTTATGAAGATGTGCCATCTTTTCTTAACCAGTGGAAGCTATATAGAACGTCCTCAAATGATTAAAATGAAAACATATTTGGTATATACTGGATAATTCAAAATTAATTTCACAGGTCAAAACAGTCTACAGTATGCCCATGCAATGCTGATATATGTGCCATTTTCAGCACTAAATACTGACTTGAGAGGGTATATTTTGACTCGAGATATGTATATGTTGTATGTTTACTCAATTAGTTCGTGTTGTTTAATATGTCATGCATGCAATTCAAACCAAATCAGTCACACGCAGAACACAGCAGTATATAGCTTCTATGTGATAGATTTATGATTCAAGGAGTGCATGAACATCATTATATTTAATTTATATAGGCTATGTTCCATCAGAGTAGTTTTATGCGCAAACTTTGTCAGTGACTTAAGAGGGCCTCTCAGTAAAATCCACCCACTGGTTTGGGGAAGGAAAAATAGATTTAGCTCATATTTTGCATATGAACTAGCCTTTGGTCAATATTAATCGAGCTTCTTTCAGAACGTTTCAACTTTCTGTTTTATAGGAGTTATAGCCCATGTTGAAATTTGACCTTGCGAGAGTATTTTCAGACCGGAAATGAAGGGAAATTTTATAAGAATTCATTTGATTTTTTAAAAACGTTGTGATGCGTTTATCCCCTCCAGTTACTGTTCACTTGCAAGATTAGCACTAATACTCTCGTTTGCATGGAAATTGAACATCTTTATTTGCTTAATACGATTTTTTTATGGTTTTACGAAACTATGTTTTCAAGATGGCGACGAGAGGCTGAAAATTGCTCATATTTTAAGCATGTAATTTGAAAGTATACCTACTAAAATTAAGTAATCAGGAATATAAAACTCGTCTGCAAGCAATTTTCTGAAAAGTTATAAATCTCCAAATTGGGTCTATTTTTAGCTGTTTGTTTACATTCGCGTGTTCGCTGATCAGCGACACTAGTAATAATTAAAAAGTTAAATAAGCTGGTTTATTATCCAGGTTCTATAAATTTACAACATAGAAACATTCAAAATACAACCTTAACAATTCTTGGCTTATTCGCATGAATAATTTCACAACTGTTAAATATTTTTTATAGTATAAACGGGCGGTACTTTGTGGTTGTAGCAAATTTCAAAGCTATCAGTATCTCTGGCTGTATATAAAAAGTGTTCGGTTTCTATTCAACTCGTCTCGTAATCTTTTTCTGTCCCTATAAATGGAAATTTTGCCGGAAAGTCGGACATTAATTCTTGCTGCATGGATGCAACATATTTTTGTACATAATTGCAGTCAAAATACTACAACCTTCCCACTTCCGCTTTTGTAGTCTGTTGTCATTTACTATTTTGTTTTGTATTTAATATTGATTACTGTAGCGGTTGCCGAATTACGGAGAAATTTGGCGATAAAATTTAGTTTTCTTTGATTTTTGTAATAATTTGAATAATTGTAACAAAGGATGCATTTTTCGTTTGATTCACTGCATATGAACACATAAAGGTTTCGAAATTTAACTTATGTCGTATAATTTGTTAACCGCTACAATAACAGAAATTCAGTAAGAGACAACAAACCACAAAAGCGGAAGTGGAAAGTTCTAGTATTTTGACTTTGAAATCTACATTCTCACAAGTAGAACTGCAACACTAGCTTGCCAGTTATTTTTTATAGCAGTTCCTATTTTTACTTCGTGCATGCTTGAGTCATGGAAAAGAACTGTTCTTTTGCTGGCCTGGGGCATTTTGCATGTCGAGAAAGCCGGGGAATACAGAAAGTTGTACAAATTGGTGAGTGTAATGAAGACATTTGTAATCACCTCTGAAGTTGTCACCTCACGAAGCTTACCATCAACGAGAGTGAACTTATACTTGCCAGAGCAGGGCACTTTAATCCTACCCAGGAACAGCTGACAAACATGACTATCCAGTCTGTTATTAGATCAGTTTCATTTTCAATTGGGTCTATCCTGTCAATATGAGATCAGTGGATAGACTCTATAAAAAATGAAGCCAATAGACAAATTTGGCTAACGTTGTTTACATCGTTGCTACCCAATTCACAGCTTTGGATAACTCACATGCCTAGTTACTATTGTTTTAGTTTACAGAAGCATAGACTGAATAGAACAAAAGTAACTAAACATTAAACTTATGTATTATCACTTATTTACTGAGACTGAGGGAAACAGTGTGTTTTGTGGACCCGAGACCGCCGTTGTTGCCCGAGGCGAAGCCGAGGGCAACAACGGCAGTCGAGGCACACAGATCCACACAGAAGGGCCACTTACGTCGGAAGCTTTGAAGTTTCTGTTCCGCTGGCCGCCATCTTCCTAGCCAGTCGATTACATATTCTGGCCAATAAACGCGCTGTATTTGCTGGAGGCCCCGCCTTCTGGCCAGTCAACTGCATATTTTTGCATAAAAAAATGGCGACACGTTGCACCGCTGAGTGGCCCTTCTGGTACTTATCTTTATTCTGTGGTCGAGGGGCCACAAAACACACTGCTTTCCCGAGGTCTCAGTAAATAAGTGTTTTGTTATATAGTATATAAGTGTCAAAGTATGAATAATTCACCGGTTATTGGAGTGAACTTAATTTGAAACCAAAACTGGATAAATGGAACGCCGTAAATAAAAAGTGTAAAAAATGAACTTTGGAACTTCGCGGTTAACACGCATGCGTATTGCACCCATTTTATTATTGACTGGTCAATAAATGTTTCATTGCGGACCGGTTGCCTAACATGACGTTTTGTGGACCGGCACGTGACACGGTTTTGACCAATCGGCAAACAGAAAAACTGAACTTTGACACTAGCTATATAACAATAAGAGTAATTAGTTACCTTTGTTCCATTTTATGCTTTTGTAATCTAGAACAATAGTAACTAGGCATGTGTGTTATATAAAGTTGTGAATTGGGTATAAACAAACGTTACCCAAATTTGTCTAATCGAGCGAGACTTGGGTCAGTACACGCATTTTTATAAAAATAGCAACCCTTCGGCTAAACAGGATTCTGATTATCATATTGAGCGAGATCAAAATCAGGCGAGTTTCTGCAAAGTGCATTAAACCATATTACCTGTAGCACTATTTCATGACCTAAACATCGCACAGAGACACTTATGTAAGTTTTCTACTCACATTGGTCGTTCAGATATGCACCTCCCGCCGTGGGAGCGGCAGATCAAAATCATTAATTAGGAGATTATGGTATTGTGTCAATGTTTTTGACGAAGTTCTTATTATATTACCCTGAATATATATTTAATAACTTTAGAAGATATCAGGGTCGTAGACACCAGCAGAATCGTTGTAACTATGCTACTGTATGTGTAAGTGTAATTAGTGCAAGTGTAAGTTAACTGTAAATGTAAAGCAATTCGAATTCGGGAATGTTCTGTACACAATCGCTTGTATATATTGTAATTATATTTTCACAAAATTGTATATATTCTTGTGAACAAACTAAAGAAAGTTTGCTGGGTAATAAATCGGCTTATTTTAACTCTTCAATTATTAGTGCCGCTGATCAGCGAACACGCGATTGTAAACAAACAGCTAAAAATAGACCCAATTTGGAGATTTATAACTTTTCAGAAAATTGCTTGCAGACGAGTTTTATTCATGATTACTTAACTTTAGTAGGTATACTTTCAAATTACATGCCTTTTGAGCTTGAGATAGGTGCCACTTTTGAGCTATTTTAAGTAAAATATGAGCAATTTTCAGCCTCTAGTCGCTATCTTGAAAACGTAGTTTCGTAAAACTATAAAAAATCGTAATAAGCAAATAAAGTTGTTCAATCTCCATGCAAACGAGAGTATTAGTGTTAATCTTGCATGTGAACAGTAACTGGAGGGGATAAACGCATCACAACGTTTTTAAAAAATCAGATGAATTCTTGTAAAATTCCCCTTCATTTCCGGTCTGAAAATACTCTCGCAAGGTCAAATTTCAACATGGGCTATAACTCCTAAAAAACAGAAAGTTGAAACGTTCTGAAAGAAGCTCGATTAATATTGACCAAAGTCTAGTTCATACGCAAAATATGAGCTAAATCTATTTTTCCTTCCCCAAACAGTGGGTGGATTTTACTGAGAGGCCCTCTTAAGATCTGTATACCTTCGACTAAGCTGGAATCGTCTAAGAGCCACCTCTTAAGAGCCGAGTTATAGGCTATTAGAGTAGAGCTAGCTACTTCACATATAGTCAGTTGACATTTGACAATCGCAACGGCGTATTTTATTCTGCAAGCTATTTTAGTTGAATAAAATTTTATAATAATTGGCCCCCTTGTGAACAAGCTTGTAATCAAATATCATTGCGTTAGGCATTAAAAATAATATTCAACTTCTCCCTCACATCAGTTTTGCTTGATTGATGACAGTCTATGGTGTTTTGCAGTTGCAGGCAAAGTGTTGGCGAGGCCTAAAATCACAGCGTGATCCGCACTATATAAGTGCGGTTCACGCTGTGATTTTTTTCGTGCGGGTTGTAATGGTACCACATGTACATGCGCTTGGTGAGCGCAAGCATATTTGATTTAACAGTAAATACGTTCAACTCCGGATGTTCTTGTAGAAAACTGTTTATTCATATTGCTGGTAGACATTTAAGCTAAACAGTAATAATTTTTGAAAAGCTGGATTCGTCCTGCATGTGTGAGAGCAAGCACATGGAATCCTATTTCATAGTTGTTCTATTTCACAGGAGTTGCTCACTAACTGCAAACGGTGATTCTGCATGATGAAATCATTATTACTAGAAATAGTTTACACTAAAACTGCCCCCGGCTGATCATGGTGTACTAACTAGCTGTTATTAAAAATTAAAAATGATCATGCCTTATGGTAATTTACAAAATGTTATCACTACTTTCTGGCTTTCTTTCAAAACGCTTAGAAGATTGATAAAATTGGACGAACTTTAAAGTGCACCTGACACAAAATTTTTTCAGTCTATTGAAAGTACTCATTTAGTATAGTGTTCTAGCGAAAGAATTTTTCGATTTCATCAAAACGAAAAAATTTTAGAGCCGTTTGAATCCAAATATTTTTGGCTAATGGCCGTCGGCGACAGAAGTCTGGCACTAGCATTTATTCTGACGTCACGCAAGTGAGTCGAGTCTTGATGGTCTGTGAAGTTATCTGTTTTAATCAGCTCGAAGGTTTTGATTGCTGAAGTGTTTATATTCTAAGTTCTATAAAGTATCATGTCGA
>CACRXK020002237.1:0-44440 GCA_902702795.2 Paramuricea clavata
TAACATCGTCTTGGATTCTGCTTGCCTGGTTCTTTGCAACATTTTCCGCGATCGTAGTATCATCTACATATTTCCATAGATCTGTGTTGGTGACATCGATATCATCGACCATTAAGGCGAAAAGCCACGGGCCCAGCTTGGTCCCTTGGAGTACCCCTGCTGGTATATCACCCCATTCAGATTTACAGTCCTGACCAAGTTTAACCCTTTGCTTGCGATTCTTAAGATAGTCTAATATCCAGCTCAAGATAGAATGCGGTAAGTTGAGGGTGGACAACTTAGAAGCCAGGATACTGTGGTCTATCAGGTCGAATGCTTTCTTATAGTCGAAAAGTACGACCCGCACTGCTGATCCAGACCCGTCAGTATGTTTGGTCCAAGTATGCACCATGCTGAGTAAAGCTTGTGTAGTGGAAGATTTCGGTATACATCCGAATTGGTTATCGTTGATCTTCTTTATTACAGCCGGTCGCACATGCTCCTCTACAACAAACTCTTCGGCTACTTTGGATAGAACCGGTGTTAACGATATTGGGCGTAAATCTTTGTTAATGTCCCGGACTTGTTTCTGTTTAGGAATAGGAACAATATCGGCACTTTTCCATGATGGAGGGAGACGCCCTTCGCTAAAGGAAGAGTTGATAATGCTTGTTATAGGGGCCAATAATAAATCGGCATTCTCTTTAAGCAGCCAAGCTGGTATGCCATCTGGTCCGGTGGCTTTCTTTGGATTGAGGGAGGAGAGCTTTAAATAAACCCTGTCGGCGGTGACCATGTATGGAACTGCTGATGGTTCTGCAGATGGGTCATTATGCTGGGGATCATAATCATTCGGCAAGGGTTCAAAGATACGCATTGGAGATAAAAAGGCTTCGTTGATTGTTTTCGCCAAAACTTCGTCTTCGGGGGTCCCATCAGAACACTGAAGATGATTTGCAAGGTCACTTATGCTAGAGGACATGGAAGATAGGCCACTTAGTTTCTTGACTTCACTCCACCATGAGGATGGATTACAATCTTTCAAATGTGCCACTTTAGTGTCATAATATTTCGCTCTACAGGTCTTGCGTTCACGGTTCACTCGATTTCTGAGAAGACGGAACAATGGAAGGTTACCTTGCATGAGAGCCCTCTGGCGACGTCGAATGAGATCTTTCAGGGTCGAGCTGACCCAAGGTGGTTCGCCGGGATATATCGTTTTAGATCGTAAGGGTAATACATAATCCAACCCCACTTGAACAATTGATTCAAGAATTGCAACTTTTTCCGCGCAGGAGTTGACCGTATTAGTATGTGCATTAACATCAACAGTCTCGAGATACGAACTCAACGCGAGACGATTGCTCGGTCTAAGGTCTCTTGATTTAATGGTTCGGCGCTGGTCTGGCAGCTGCAATCTATTCTTAGGTTGTATTTCGACTGACATGTGGTCAGATAAACCATGAGGGGATCGTTGGATAGGATCTTTGTAAAATTGCTTTAGATTAGTTAACACTAAGTCCAGGGTTCTGGAGCCTCGTGTTGGAAAATTCACAATTTGCTTAAGGTTGTAGTTGTTTCTCAGCCTGGAAATATTCAACCTGTTAAAGTCACCAACCAACAAGATTCCGCAGTTAAAGAAACGAGATTCGATCGATGAGAGGCATGAATAAAGATATTGCAGTAAATCCCGGTCATTAGCACTTGGCGGATGGTAAACAGTTCCTAAAACAATAGAGCTGTATCCCCTTGGGAGTCTCGCCGGTCGTAACTTTAACCAGAGAATTTCATAGTTTGGGTTTTGCAGATCATCTAGGAGGGAAAAATTGATGTTATTTTTAATATACGTACATATGCCACCGTGGTCAATGCCAATTCTGTCTCTCCGCACCACGCTATAACCCCCAATGTCGATTATATTGTCGTCAATATGGCTTTTAAGCCACGTCTCTGTTATGCAAATAAGGTCCACATTGGCTTGGCTTGCAAAATGTCGAATTTCATCGATCTTCGGGGCCAAGGACATAACATTTGATAGATATAACGACGGAACAAAAGTTGATGGAGATCTCCTCCTATTTGCAGGTGGTTCCACGTTGATTTTTATGCAGTTAGCAATGTTATGGCGCCGTGTATGATTCCGTACGGATACGTTTTGGTTGACCGCATGGCGGTGAATAGCTTCAATTTGAGCTCGATGTCGTAGATTTCGTTCCAGAACTGCACGACCCGCTCTATTTCCACGGTATTTTGGCCATTTAGGTTTAATAATGTTTTTAGCAAGGCTTACAAGTCGATGGTTAACTTCAAACAACATTTTAAAACATCAAATATATAAAATTTAGGAGAGGTATAAAAATGCAGCCATCCATGCGGCGCGTATTTCCCACATGGGTGCCACGAAGCAAAATAATTTTGGCCCACGGCCTATGGAGCCAATGAAAATTACTGTTCCGAATCTATTATCTGATCTCTGTATGTGATCTAACATGCAATGCTTAAAGTGGAAGTCAAGTCCGTTCTGCGCATCCTTTCTGCTCATAACAATGTGAGGACCTCTAATGTGAAAATTGCCCAAATTTCGAATGTTTTGAATTTTTCTGAACATAAACTCTATTTCATATGCATTTAGAAGCATAGCGAACCAAAATAGTGTTAGATATTCAGACAGTACATCATTTGAAAAAATACAGCAGTTCAAAATGTAAACAAACCGTTTGTTTACATTACGGACTTGACTTCCACTTTAACTTGGCAATAGCGAATTCTACAATATTGCACCACAGATTCAAGAATACATATTACTCCTGTGTGATTTACTGATATAGGCGTATGGGAGGGAATAACATTTTCAGTGCAAAATCCCCAAATTTCTTGTCGACGGGGGAGGGGCGAGGTGTCAAAGGGGTTAACATTTTTGGAAACCTAACATATTTCTTGCATTTACGAATATTATCTTACAGATTTCTTGCTTTTAAATTTATTTTCCCCATCTTTTCACCCTCGTTTATGCTTTTCCCAACTTCAAAAAGATTTGAAACTTGAAACCGATTCCTAATTAAAAGTAAGTTAAGCATAACATCAAATCACTGACGTGGCACAAGTGCAAAGTGAAGACCATGATATCACCATAGAAACAGGGTAGTATTTACCATACACCCTGACAGCTCTTTGGGCCTCAGTCAGCTGGAATAAAATTCCGACATAAGGTAGCTCCATACAGTTTCTTGAAAAGTGGAAAAGACACATTTCTGGCCAAAAAATTTTGTACATTGATATTTTTATAGAAGAATGAAACCAGGTGTCTTGTATAGAACAGTATTTTGATAATCAGAAACTGTAACGGATAAGTCGATAACTGTGGTTACTATGGCAACAATGACGTTTCAAAATGGCTGCTAATTTGCATTTGAACTAGTTTAATTCGAAAACAACATCTGTGACTCCCCGAAAACAACATCTGTGACTCTCAGTTCTTTTTTAAAACAAATTGCAGTTAATGATCGAATCACACACGTCGGCGTTCGACCACTATAGTTTTAGAAAGTTTATATTAAAAGTAAAGAGCTCATGCAGTTCTTTAGAAGTCATAGTTCTAGCAAACTTGTCAATAATCTGTTCTTTATTGTTCTGTAGCTGAAGCACAATGTGCTTTTCAATAGCATTATAGCAGTAGTAATATACATAAAAAATATTACTCGACTGTGATTGGTTGATTTCAGTGCAGTTAATCCCAAACAGCAGTGCAATTTTCTGTAATCACAGTGCAATTTTTTGTAATCACAGTGCAATTTTCTGTAATCACAGTGCAAAAATCTGTAACAAACTGATCTGATTGGTGGAAAAACATTGTGATGATAAAATCAACCAATCAGTTTAAAGCATTTTAGCGGTCACAGATTGCTTCAAAACAAAACAAACATGGCGCCAAGAGCGAACAGCCTGGGAACGAGGTTTACATGGCGCCGTGCTACATAAAGTAAAAGTTGACTTCGATTGGAAAATATGGCTTTTATCTTTATTTTTAAATGGAAAAGCCTTCACTTTAAACAAGACTAACAAAACTTAAATCATTGAGTGGAATTTTCAAGCTGTTATCGTTGTATAATGTGACATAACAAAGCTAGGAAAATTTTGCCAGTGGAATGTTCGCTATAAACGCGTAAGTTAAAACTACAATTGTCTCGAACATTTTTATGTAATTAAAATTATTAATAAGTAATAGCATGGTTTCTTGGGATATTTGGATAAACATGCACTCGTGAGTTTTTCAAAAACCTCAAATAGCACTCGTCCTTCGGACTCGTGTTATTTTGAGGTCTTTGAAAAATTCACTCGTGCATGTTATGTCCAAATTGCACTTGAAACCATGCTATTATCATTAACTATTGAGGTCTTTGAAAAATTCACTCGGGCATGTTATGTCCAAATTGCACTTGAAACCATGCTATTATCATTAACTATTCTACATGGATTTTCCTGTCTTTAACCTTATCTCAGCTAACATAAGTTTCGACGATAATCTTTCACACCAAGCAGGGCCGTCCTCAGGAAATTATTCAGGGGGGGTGTAAAGTCATTTCAACCGGCTGACGAACGAGCTTGTACCGACCACATGCTAGCCATGGAAGCTTGTAGAATTTCCGATAGAGGTCAACTAAATTCAGGGACCGCGGAGCTACTTTTTGGATTAAGGGGTCTATAGCGAACGCCGAAGGCGTGAGTTTGTTTGGGAGGTCCGGGGGGCATGCTCCTCCGGGAAATTTTTAAATCTGAGACTTCCCAGAGCCCCTGAAATGCAATCAAATTTACTAGTTGCTGTTAAAAAGTTTCTTTAATAGACGACTATTAAGGAGGCTCCCTACAGTTTCCAATATATGTTAGTGTTTTAAACTAAAACCTATTTAATTAATTTGAATCTAAAAATACTAATTTTTTGCACAAGCCATTGTTTCCTTTTATGTAAAAGAATAATTTTAACCCACAATCGCTACTCTTCACGTTACCATGACGACATGACGTCACCATCTATATGGCTTATATCAACCAAAAAAGCCGTCTTAGCGGACAAATAAGCACGGTGACTTACCTTTTTTATTGCAGAAAATACATTGTTATGAAGTTTTGAATCTTTTTTGAAAGTTATTTGAAAATCGCCATTGTAGTTTTCGCGATAATAAATTTCAGCCTTTACAGACTGTATTTTAGCTTTTGGAAAAGCTGAAATTCAGGAAACAATGGCTTGTGCAAAAAATTAGTTTTTTTTTAAAATTCAAATTAATTAAATAGGTTTTAGTTTAAAACACTGACATATATTGGAAACTGTAGGGAACCTCCTTAATCTAATATACTTGGCTATGTAAGTTATAAATATATTGTTAACTGATCTGAAAGATTTCAGTATTTTTAGTTTATAAAAAATCACATGTGTATGGAAAATTATTGGGGGGCTCCTCCCTGCTGCGCGGTCATATTTGATAATCAAGTTTTTGGCGGGAATATATTGTTTTCAGCGGTTCTACCTATCAAACATGCTACATATACTTAATTTAAGATCTTTTGTATCGCTATATGGTTTAACTGTCAATCTGGGATTGTTTTACTAACGGATTATAATGATTATATCCTGCTGAATCCCCGTAGCTCCGGCCCTGACACCAAGCGTTGTGTGCCTTTCCTTTAGAAAATTTTTATGACGACACGCCGCCAAGTCGATTTTTTCGTGACAAATTAAATTAACTTTTTTTCGCTGTCAAATTGACTAGCTAGCTTGTACTCAGAATCCAGGTGACTTTTCAGGAAAAAGAAATTGCTTATATCTCTCCTCCAAACTTCTTCTTCAAGCGCCTCGGGCGCGTCCAAATGTCGGACCGCTCAATCCGCCCTTGCATGCATGCACGTATACATGCACGTGTGCTTATTCATAATTTTATACTTATTGCATTGTAGTCTGATGACAAGAACTGGCCAAATATGCCCCCTGCGATGGTCATTCAAATAAAGAAACGAAATCCAAGACACAAGAGGGAAAATCCATTGGCTTTATAATTTTCTCAGGATTGGCTTACCTTTAAAAGCCAGTGTAAATATATTAAATTAAGGAGGCTTTTGCTCCCTTCTTTTAGCCGATTCTTTCGCCCTTTTTTCTTAAAAAGCTTTTGAAATTCACAAAATCTTGCAAAAATGAAATATATTTGCAAGAAATCATCAAATCAAGAAATGTTTGCTATTTCGCTGTCGTCATGAAGTCGTTATAATGCAAAATATAAATTTGACCAATCAGTGTTCGCTATTCATGACAGTCCGCCATATTTTTGAGATCAGTGAGGATGACCACCCACCATTGGTCACCCACACCCGCGATCATTGATGAACTTTTTAGACTTCGCTAATGCTTTCGTTCCCCCGGGTGGAAATAGCCGGGGGGAATTAGTACCCTCGTCCCGGCCTTACGCCTGGAACGGCGCTCCGCGCCGTTGGCTGGGGTCAACAATAGGGAGCTTAAGCATGTAGGACGGCAACAAGACGACGACGGCAACCAATACAAGGAGTCAATGAAAAGTGAATAAATAATTAAAGTCCCAGGGGAGTTTCAGGCGTAGTCGTCGCTCTGTTTACAACGGCAAATCACAGACTTTCACGTCTTTTATACAACGCCTGCATTTCAAGGCGCAACTTAAAATTCGGTCAGTAGAACTCTTCCCAAACATAAAGCATGTGTTTTCAGCTTCTTATACGACAAGTTTTCTTTACTATCATTTATTTGAAGGAATTTGTTTTGGCCGTCGTCGTCGCAAATTTTTTTTTCCGTAGACAGTCGGACTCCTCATTGATAGTCGGACGCATCATTGATCCTCGCGTCCAGTCCTTGGCGCGTTATCGATGGATCCCTTCGTACCGTGCGTAACCCACTGGTGCACCATGTATCCATCACTCCACGTTGCTCTTCTTCGACCACTTGTAGAAAGATGAACGATTTGCTTCGCGATGCCATAGTAAATCTACAAACTTGTTTTTCTGGTTGCGAAAATACTCAAGAACTGTTATTGCGAGTTAAAACTATATATGATCCTAATTGAAGAGAATTGGGATAAGATAAATAGCGTGCAAGGAAATACTGGAAGATTCAAAGCGACCATTGGGACCACTTTCCCCAAATAGGAGTATTGCAGAATACCCGTCCACTAGTAATATCGTGTCATGTAGCCCGGCCACTATTTCCCTGGATACGTATATACCAGATCTTATTGCCTCGTTCTAATATAAACAAACTAATTACTAAAACAATATTACGAATTGATACTATAAAGAAATATCATGCGCAAGACTTTTAATGTTTAATATTATGCTTAGTATGCTTTATAATATAATTTTTTTTTCTCCCAGCGACGCTAATTAATCAGTAATCTGTCAAACACCAATGTCCGGTTGTGCATGAGGAACATATTTACATATTACAGCACATTTAAGCTCTCTATAGCATGAGAATTTAATTTATTAATGGTAACTAAATGTCACCTTAATCTCCAAATAACTACTTGACTGCGTATCCGCGTATCCACTAAAATATAGAGCTACCTATAGCATGAGAATTTGATCTAATGCTCAATCTAACTGTATGCCTCGTTCTCAAAATAACTAGTTGACTGCATGTCCGCGTATCCACTAGAATATAGAGCTACCTTTAATATGACAATTTAATGTATTAACGTTAAGTCACTGTATGCTTCGTAGCTACCTTTACCACCATGGGATTTTAATCTATCAATCTATTTATTAATCTATTGAGAATAAATATAGATGTATTAATACATCGTATCCATGATGTCTGAAAAGCATAGCTTAAAAGTGGACGGGTATTCTGCAATCGCTCCGGAAGATATGGCAATGTTTTTTTTAAATTATGGAATCGAAAACAATGAAACTTATAAAGAGTTACAGAAGCAACGAAAAGAGTCAACAAAGCAAAGAAAAGCACATGGGAATGGCAAATATAACTTAATAAAATATGTCAGATGTCATCACCACACAAGATATGAAGCCACAATCTGTCCTGCTCAGATTTAGACATCTCAACCAAGCAATAGAACATTTTGAAATCACCGATTGCGTGCGCAAGACACACTGTGAAGGCGCATCTAATAAGAAGAGTATCCGCTGAATGTTTTGTTTAAGGGCGCGGGTCAATGATGCGTCCGACTATCAATGAGGAGTCCGACTGTCCACGGAAAAAAAATTTGCGTCGTCGTCGTGTTTCCGTCATACATGCTTAAGCTCCCTATTGTGTTTAGGGGGACGGGGGCTATTTTGGCAGTGGATATCAACATCTTTAACAACTGGCCTCCAACAATAGTATATCCTCCAAAGTAAACTCTGTAAAACTAACACTTTCCAGTCTTCATACTACAATCGTGTTGTAAAGATTTGGAACACGGTGTGCCAAGAAGTCTCACCTGACATTTTCCGTAATCCAAACTCGTTTAAACACCATCTTACACGTAGATACTATACATTAATTAGTAATGTTTATGACGTAGACATGGCTTGTACGTGGTCATTAACTCGTGACTGTCCTTGCCATAGGACTTAATACCACAAGTAATATATATGTGTGTGTATATTTAATTAACTATATCTAAACTAATTACGGGGAGCACCTCGCATGGGACTGTTAGTGTCCCGTTTGTGCTTTTCCGTTTGAGTGTAACTGCTAATTTGTGATTTGTGACGTGTGTTTTTGTCTTTCGTTTGTTAGGTACCCACCTTTGTAGTTTGCACCTGCTATAGTACATATGTAGATTGCTCAATAAATTCATTAAATAAATAATTAGTATGCTTTTTTATAAGAAGTCTACGTATATTAATTATTTCCATGCATGATTGTCTAAATTTCAAGTATAATTTGAGCGCAGATTTAAGAGCGAAGGTCCACTAATATCGAGCATCATCCGGTCACGCTCAAAGTTTCGATTTTGCTCATTTTTGGTTTGCAGGAAGGCAATTACCAAGTAAACAAACGTGATGTAGTTTGTTTTTCAAAAAACCGCTAAAATTCTGAGAAATCCGAGAAAAACGATTCAACTGTCGGCGGCCTAAAAAATATGCAAATTTTCAATTGAATCGAACAGGTTAAAAAACAACTAACGCATGCAGAATTGGAAAACATTTGAAAACTGTACGTTTGTAAATCGATGGAAGAGATGTTTGAGACTCGATTGAGTATAAAATCATGATATTAACTATTAATTAAAACCAGACAGCTGATATTTAGAATCGTATGGTATTCACACATAGCTAAAATTACAATCTACCGTTGCCACGCCAAAACCATTTCAACTAAGTGCCCCAGATTTTTTCTACACGAAACGTACGCCATTAACTAATCAAATGTTCTTCTAGAACATATAAAAAAATTAGTTTGAGTTAGTGTATTTAGAGTTCGTACGGAGGCCGTGAATATTGGGTATTTTCGCATATAGCGTGACAGAAATCGACAAATGTTTTGTTCCTTCCAGAAGTTCCGGTCGCTATTTTCTCATTTTTAATAGTTGTTATTTTCATCGGGAATTAAACCCGAAAATACATTTCCTTAAAAATGGCCATTATTAGCAATTTACATGGTTTTAGCAGTCACAGCAATAAGACTAAGTAGATAGTGCTGTGACCGAGATAATTTCTGTACATTTTAGGGACCGCTCATTATTTATTGTACAGGGGGGGATTGAGGAGAAACTGGGGGGGGGCTTTAAATTTTTCAAAACCTAAAAGGGGGGGGGGGCTTTGAAAAAATACAGAGAGACGAAAGAAGGGGGGCTTTGAAAATATTTACCAGTTTGAAAAAACAGTAATTTTAAAAATGTATCACAAAACAACTTAACAACAAATAACAATATTTATAGACTTTAATATTCATAAATGGAAGTCAAATAAAAAGTCTCTCGTGTTCATGTAAATAGACAATTCCCGAGTTTGTCTAATATGCGAGTTGCGAGTCTGCGAGTTGCGAGTCTGCGAGTTTACGGTGGGGATTTATTGCGTCGAAAACGCTCACTTAAGTGTAATTTTGTATGTTTTGTGACAGACTGGTCTTATATTTTATACTTTGACAGATCTTTTCATTCTAAGAAATGCTGTCGTTTCACTTTTTCGAATTTTTAAATTTTGGCGGGAAAATGACGTCTTCCTTTTGGCGCCAATATTATTTTTAAATTTTGGCGGGAAAATGACGTCTTCCTTTTGGCGCCAATATTATTTTTAAATTTTGGCGGGAAAATGACGTCTTCCTTTTGGCGCCAATATTTTGTTTAAGTGTTAAGACTTCCTTAGTTAATTTTTCAAAAGTTATATGTTGTGTAAACTTCAAAACCGAAAATATAATCGAATTATCTTTATTCGATCAAGAGTTATAACGGATGGAACGTTCAGATTTCGGCCATTTTGTTACTAAAAATAGCCCAAAATAGCCCAAATCTGAAAATTCCATCCTCTATAACTCTTGATTGAATTAAGATAATTCAATTATTGTTTCGGTTTAGAAGATAATATAGCCTCTTATTTTAGAAAAATTAACAAAGGAAGTCTTAACACTTAAACAAAATATTGGCGCCAAAACGATGACGTCATTTTCCCGCCAAAATTTGAGAAATTCGAAAAAGCGAAACGAGTCTGTCTGTCAAAGTATAAAATATAAGATCAATTCGTCAAAGCACACAAAATTACACTTAAGTGAGCGTTTTCGAGGCAATAAATCCACACCGTAAACTCGCAGACTCGCAACTCGCAGACTCGCAACTCGCAGACTCGCAACTCGCAGACTCGCAACTCGCAGACTCGCAACTCGCAGACTCGCAACTCGCAGACTCGCAGACTCGCAATATAGCCGAACTCACAATTCCATTATAGACTAATTTTAGAACTAGGCAAAGAGATGCAAATCAAGGCCGGATTTTGGTGAAAATAGTGGGGGAGGTGGACAAAAATTTTAGGAGAGGTGCAGCGGTCTAGCTCACAACTCCCATGGAAAGTTAGGGCTTATTGTAGAACAGGCCAATATCAACGAGGTGAGGTATGCATGTAGTGTACATAATATGTACCAGTGTATTAATTAATTATGAATGTATGACTCCAATCTTGCCCTTCATTACAATTGCTACACTGTTTCTTTCAAAACATTGCATTAAAAGGGTGCTTGACATGGCTATCACTGTTTCAATTTTACAGAGAAAACTTTCTTACGTCACAAAGTGTAGATCCTAAGCAACCATCACATTTTCACTTTGTTCCATCATTGAAACTTTCCCAAGAGGAAGTGCATGACCTTTCAAGAGAGGTGGAAAAATTCTCAGGGGAGGTGCAAAACGATCTCTGGGGAGGTGCGCACCTCTCCACGCTTACCTCAATTACCTATTTTTCTTTCTTTAAAATAAACAGCTAGAGTTTTTGTTTCTCCAAATAAAGATAAAGAGCTAGAGGGGGGGGGGCAAAACTTATGTTCTTGTTTTGCTTGTTGGGGGGGGGGCTTTGAAAATTTTACTTGTCTTAAGAGGGGGGCAACGAAAAAATATTATAACTGTAGAGTTTCTCCTCAGTCCCCCCTGTACAATAAATAATGAGCGGTCCCTTATACCGATTACATGGAGAGTTTTCAGCCTGGGCTGAATTTCAGCCCGGTAAACCGAGCCGAAATAGCATCACGATTACATGGGCAGTTTGAACCTGGGCTGAGTATTAGTCAGAGCAACATTTATTCCTTGTATAGTATTAAAACAAACCCGGGATGATGAAATGTCATCCCGGCCTGAAATCATACGATATCACGAAAGGCAATATTCCGCTTGTTTGAGCATTTAAAACGCCGATTAGTCGACTATTTGACTTGTGTAAGACTGTGGTTGCATATAAAGTATGAAAGATAAGACGAAATGCAAAATAAAGCCATTTAAACGATTGTTTTTTTACCCTGGGCTGAAATTATTTGCATTTACATGGGATATTTCATCCCGGCTGACAGGGCTGAAAATCTCATCCTGGGTGACATAAACCGGGATGAAAATTTCACCCCGGCCTGAATTTCAGCCCTGTCAATCGGGATGAAATATCCCATGTATAAAAAACAATCGTTTAAGTGGCTTTATTTTGCATTTCGTTTACATTTCGAATTTTTTTCCATATAATCGTAAAATTCATATTATATTGAATTTATAGGGGCCCCGGGCTGAAATTTCATCCCTGTTTGCCAGGCTGAAATTTCATCCCGGGCTGAAAACCTCCACGTAATCGGCCCCTTACTTTAACTAAAGACAAAACTTAGCACATCTTCACTAAGCTATAAAAGAAGGATAACTTCAAAATTATTTTCAGTTTTTTTTTAATTGTTAGTTTGCATGTGGTTTGGCTGAACATGCTCAGAGGACAGAGACAGAGAAATTGTAATAAAATTCAGAGGTGGTTAAAACTGAAACTTTCTGCTCAGTTTTATGGCCTTTTTCTCATTACATATTTCAGTTTGTTGGGTTTGTTTTTGCTATATTGCGGCTTGAAATTCTAAACACTTTTGTGGTGAAAAGTGCTATATTGCAGCTTGAAATCCTAAACACTTTTGTGGTGAAAAGTAAACTATCAGGTAAGAGCGCCGGTTTGTCTTGAGACAGCGATCGGGCGATGTAATTAACGTGTAAATTTCGTATCTGGAAAGTTTGATACTGCATGTCTAAAAATAGATTTTGCCAAGGTCTGGCCACAGAATAAAGATCAGTACCAGAAGGGCCACTCAGCGGTGGAACGTGTCGCCATTTTTCTATGCAAAAATATGCAGTTGACTGGCCAGATGGCGGGGCCTTCGCCCTTCAGCCAATACAGCGCGTTTATTGGCCAGAAAATGGAATCGACTGGCTAGGAAGATGGCGGCCAGGGTGCCCTTCTGTGTGCCTTATTCTGTGGTCTGGCCGTCATGGATATAAAGTGCTCCTTTTTCGCAATAGTTGGTGGTCATTGTGGCCATGATACTAGAGTTAAAAACAAATCATCAGAGTGCGTTCAGTTGTTAAGTTGTAATCATTGATATTACAGGGAATAAATCGGAAAACATTGAGCAATTCGTAATATAATAGTTTTGTTTGTGGAAACACCACGTAAATTTATATATTGCACATATTATTAGCACTGATGAAGATCCGGGCTTACGGATCGAAAGCTTTGCAGTAATAAACAGTGTGGCCAGATGTTTGTCAGCGGATTTTACTAAACCTTTGCTAACATTCTACTAAATAGGCCAAAATTTTACCAGATTTGGATTTTACCCATCCCACTCCTGGGGGGGGGGGTTAATGGACAGTATTCGATACTATCCATTAAATCCATATTTTTAAATGTAAGTTTGCAATTTCGAAATGAAATTCTTCAAATGCCCAATTTTTAGCTGCGCGCGCTACTTCATGTTATTCGTTCAAAAGAGGCGACAAATTAAATGACGTACCTGAAGCATGCAATGAGCAAACAGAACACAAGCTCCGAGCCATTGCCACAGCATCAGGAAGGCATGTACTTTGCAGGGTTTTCTGGTCATCATCAAACGTTTTAACAGAATTTTACCAAAAAAGTTACCAAATCTAGAATTTTAAGAAATTTTACCAAAATTTTACTAAAAAATCTCTTTTTTACCAAATTTCTATCAAAATTGTCGAAATTTTACCAAAAGTAAAAAATATACTGAATATGGTCACACTGGTAATAAATTTATGTGGTGTTTCCACAAACAAAACTATTATATTTTTCGCCATGCAAACATACAAAGAACTTATTAATACGTAATATATCCTGCACATCGATCTACTTTTGGAGCAGGGTGGAAACAGGCAGAAAACGAGAAATGCATAATTCCTGTGATTCTATCAAATATTTCTTTACCACTATTTCCATTGTTACTAGAAACGAGATGATAGAGACAACAGTCACGACAGGGAAATCGGGCAAAACACTGCCAAACAAATGTACTTTATTTACTTTGATTGGCAGCAATAAAAATAGTGTTAATGGATTCGCACGCAAATATTCCTAATTTTAAAAACTGCACCAATTTTGCGAGATATAAACAGAACCAAAAATATTGTGATTGTTCTATCAGGAGAGTAAATTTAATCGTACAGTACGGTGGCGCGCGATCGCCAATCGTGTCAGTTCTACTTGCTTCACCTGATGTTAGCTTCTTTAGAGACACTTCCTAAAAATGCTGTAACTGCTAAAACGCTGTGAGTTGCTAATAAAGGGTGCCTTTTTATTTTTAACGGCATTTTCGGGTTTAAATTCCGAATGAAAATATAAACGAATGAGAAAATAGCGACCGGAAGGAACAAACACTTGTCGATTTCAGTCACGCTATATGTCGAAAATACCGAATATTCACGGCCGCCGTACGAACTCTAAATACAATAACCCAAACTAATTTTTTTATATGTTCTAGAAGAACATATAATTAGTTAATGACGTAAGTTTCGTGAGGAAAAAATCTGGGGCACTTAGTTAAAAAATGTTTTTTGCGTGGCAACGGTACATCGTAATTTTCGCTATTTGTGAATACCATACGATTCTAAATATCAGCTGTCAGGTTTTAATTAATAGCTAAAATTATTATTTTATGCCAAATCAAGTCTCAAACATCTCTTCTATCGACTTACAAACGTATGGTTTTCACATCCTCTTCCTACTTTGCGTGCGTTACTTGTTTTTGAACCTGTTTGATTCAACTGAAAATTTGCATCTTTTTGAGGTCGCCGACAGCCGAACGGTTTTTCTCGGATTTCTCAGAATTTTAACGGTTTTTGAAAAACAAACCATATCACGTTTGTTTACTTGCTAATACCTTCCAGCAAACCAAAAATGAGCAAAATCGAAATTTTGAATGTGTCCGCGAATTCTCCATTTTGCTCCATTTTAGTGGACATCTGCTCTTAAATGTAAATCATCACAGAAACTTCAAGGCGAAGGCTATACGACATGTCATGAATATGCATGAAGGTTTCAATGTTTTCAAAGTATTATAAACAGATAATCATGACAACTGAATACTTAAACTTACATCTTATTCGGGCGCTGCTTTCTTCAAGGCGAACTCTTCTAAACAGATAAAAACGTTTATGTTTGAGTTTATATAATTTTTATAAACTTTGGTATAGGTTTTGTAAGCGTTTGACCTCTCATATCACATAATATATATTAATAAACTCGTTTTTACCACCGTTCACATCCGAGCGTTAGCTTTTCTATTAATGTTGACGTTGACATTATCTAAAACTTAATATTGAAATTAGAACAACAAATTCATTGGAGGAGGGAATATTTTTCCGTGATAAATAACATTATGGTTGATCATGGTTGAAATTAGAGATTCAAAATAAATTGTGTTAAGCCACGGAAAAGCTACCTCATAACTTACTGCCAAGCTGATTTGAATAAATTCCCAACTAGGGAATCATTCGCTGCCGCCGTATGTGAAGTCTTCACTTCAGAACGAAGTGAATTTTAATAGACCACAGCACGTACTGGGCGTGTTTCCTCAAAAATCATGCAGATGACGACTTCCACTCTCATATGGCGTTGAACAAAATGGTCATTACAAGACCTTATTCCTGATATTAAACTTTACTATATAGTATCAGTCATTAATCGTTTTCTATCACAGAATTAACAAATTAGCTACCACATGTTACTATACATGTTACTGCACATGTTACTGTAGATATAGTATATATTACTATATTATTTCAATATCCATGCATGTGTTACTAAAGGAATACCGAATGGTTTTCCGTGCAGGATAGCGTGATCCATGCACGCGGGATGTTGCGAGACTTGCGGAAAGCGTGAAAATACACGAGCCGCAGGCGAGTGTATTTTTACGCTTTCTGAAAGTCGAGCAACATCCCAAGTGCATGGATCATCCTATCCTGCACGGGAAAACCATTTGGTAATTGTTTTATAAAATTACTACAGTGAAACGACGGTTAACTTGATTAAAATTACTGATGAAATGTGCAGCCTCACAACAATCGTGAATTAATCTATCGGAGAATCGCTACTCCACGCTATTGAAAACAACAACAAATGTGAACAGAATTTTATCGCAAATTCGCGAAAATATACAGCGAAAATACAGAGACATTTTCGATAAAATATACGAAATTTGAAATAAACGCTGAACAGCAATGTATCGATCAGAAATTTATTCATGCAACTAAACCAACGTCTCAATAATTGCAAACTTACTAACTCGAAAGGTATCGTACTGACAATGAAACTTTACAATGCGAGCATATTTGTAAAATTATGTGCACGAATTTCTGTTCAGAATTTCCCGTGCAGGATTGTCTGATCCTGCACGGCTGTTGACCAATCAAATTGCGTGTTATACATATTACTGCTACACTTTTATAAAAATACATATATTAGTATTGGTAATAGGATGGTTTCGAGTGCAATTTAATTTTCTGATCTCCAAGAAAATTATCAAATGTGCAGCTATTATTTCCAGGACTTGACATTTTACAAACCTAAATTCCCTAAAACTGATCTATTTTGCATTAGTCTATCCATATCTTACTTATGGCAACCTGATTTCACTGAAAAAAAAAGTGAAATCCATACTACGAAATTTGCAATTGCACCACTAAATCCATAGTATATCCATCCTATTTCCATACTATATCCATACTATGGAAACTATACAATTATTATGGATAACCAAAATCCATTCTATTTCCAATAAAGGTCCATACAATTTCCATTCTATGACCTTCTATGGCGGATTTTCAATTTTTTTCCAGTGTTTGAGGTAATGCCTACAAATCTCATGCACATTCAAAAATTACGGTAAATATTCAAAAAAGATAGTAAGATTAATGACTTTCAAATCATATTCTGACCATACTGAGCCAATTTTTAATGATTGAAAAATACTAAACTTGTATACAAATTAAATGAATACTTAACAAGTTTATTTACTTCCGATATTTTCATCTGCATAATCTTCCAGAAATTTTTACCAATTATTTTATGACTAACAAAGATATCCATAATTATAACAAAAGAAATGCATCTTTGCTTCAATATAATAGAACAAATTATAATAAACACACTCGCTAACAAAGGAATCAATATGTGGAATAATCTTCTTTTGCACTGATATAAAGCAATTAGATCTTTTCCAATATTCAAAACGACAATGAAAAAGTATTTTCTTCATTCTTAACCGAACAAAAAGAATTCTTGGCACTTGAAGAAGAATTAAATTGTTGTAATATAACCTAATATCTATCTTACACTTTCCTTATTTCTATATAATATTATATAGCCTACTGTACATATATTACTTTATTTTATCTAAAAATATTTGAACTGGTAATCTATTATAAAATTTAATTTAAAATTGTAACTATAGGAACCTTTATTAAAAAGCCTTATGGTTTCGAGAACGTTCCTAGCCCTACTATTGTAAATACTTCTATTTTTTATTTATATGATGTGATTTGGGCGAATTAGTAAATAAATAAAAACAAATAAATAAATAAAATTTGGATAAAACATGCACGAGTGAGTTTTTCAAAGGGCATCAAAATAGCACGAGTCAGGGTTAATGTGCAGTTCTACACAAAATGCATGTGCAGTTCTAAACCCATTTGTGCAGTTCTTAAAACACAAATATGCAGTCACCAAACTAACAAAAATAGCCTTAATTAAAACAGTCTTCTCATTTACTAGTTACCCTTGTGGATGCTCCAGAAAATTCCAGAAATGATGTCATTATGAGCATTAGAAATATAAACGTTTTCTGGGGGAGGACTTCCAGACCCTCCTATTTTCCTCACAAGTCACTTACGTGCTGAGGTAATGGAAACAAATGGATAACATTGGGGTGAGCGAAGCTCCCCAAAAGAGATTAGAGCGGGAGAACATTATATTCTTTGCTGCCTCAAATGCAAATTTAAGGTTGTAATTTATTGAATATCCCAGTTACATGTTTTGAAACAGTTTTTGTGAGTGGTTGGATCAAACAAATCTTTGCCAGAACTTAAGAGCCTCTAAATTCAAATTGTTCAGTGAGAAACACCCCTAGCTCTCGCACCCAAAATCGAGTTTGTCTGGCCTCTCTCCCACCCAACCACACCATTATTCTGTCACGCAGGTAAAAAATCCTTCGACCCCCCCCAGTCAAACATCCGTTGCCTTCGTAGCATCCCTATATATGCAGTTCTAAATTTTTCTTAAAATAAACCCTGGCACGACTAGTCCGAGGACAAGTGCTATTTGAGGTCTTTGAAAAACTCTCGAGTGCTGATCCTTCCATTTACGTATCCCATTACGTAAACCATCCTATTACGTATTAATAATATACATAAAAATGTTGGAGACAATTGTAGTTTTAACTTACGTTTATAGCGAACCGTCCACCAGCAAAGTTTTCCTGGCTTTGTTATATCACATTATACAACGTGTGGCTATTTGTAACATTATACTATTGATAACGCCGTAGGGCAACAAACAATGGTTGATTTTAGTCGATTGACGTAAAGTATATCATATGTCATGAATAGCATATATACTTCGAGTTAAGATTGAAACCTGAACGGACGAGGGTGAACCAGAAGGATTATTACCTCCGCCAGGAGGTTGTGTAATCATCTGGGTTTGTATGTTTATGTTATGTATTTTATCGTTTGTAAGAAAGAATAGTTCTAAATCATGTTATAAAAATATCGAAAAAGACGTATTACGTGGAACAATTTATTAAACATAAACAAAATACAAAAATGATTTGGAAAACAGTTAATGAATTACTTAATAAACCTACTCGAAAGAAGGAATTACCAAAGGAATTTGTATTGAGCAATTCGTCAAGTACCACTTCTAACCCTATTGAAATTGCTAATAAAGTCAATGATTATTTTGTGAATCTAGGACCCAAGCTTGCAAAACAAATAAAAACCAGATCAAACTCCACATATGAACAATATCTTACAAACAAAAATCTAAATTCCATATTTTTAAGACCTATAGAAGAGCATGAAGTTGAAAACGAGATAAAAAATCTAAATCCAAACAAAAGTCCAGGATTCGATGGCTGCAGTGCCAAAATATTACTGAAAAAATATTTACAAGTATATGTCCAAACCATTAACTCATATTTACAACCAGACATTTATTATGGGGATTGTACCTGACCAAATGAAAATAGCTTTGGTATCCCCTATTTTCAAAGCTAATGAAAATAACAAATTTGAAAATTACAGACTAATATCAGTTCTCACATGTTTTTCTAAGGTATTAGAGAAATTAATGTACAAAAGACTGATTGATTTTGTTGAAGAAAATGATATTTTATCCAAGCATCAATATGGATTCAGAAAAAATAGGTCAACAGAACATGCTATCATTGAACTTATAAATAAAGTAACAAGGGCTATCGATGAAGGAAAATACACAGCTAGTGTTTTTCTTGATTTGTCAAAAGCTTTTGACACTATCAATCACAGGATTCTGATTGGGAAACTAGAATATTATGGGATCCGAGGCATTGCAAAATGTTGGTTTGAAAGTTATTTAAGAAATAGGAAACAAATAGTTAAATATAACACAGTGCAATCTACAGAAAAATCGATACTCACAGGTGTGCCACAGGGTTCGATACTTGGACCACTACTCTTTATTTTATACATAAATGATATCCAAAACGTTAACTGTATTAAAACTGTTTCAATTCTTCTATTTGCCGATGATACAAGTGTACTTTATAGTCATTCCAACATTAAAATACTTCAAGAAACACTTCAAATAGAAATGAATAAAATTGCTGAATGGCTAAATTTAAACAAATTGTCTATCAATACAACAAAAATAAAGTTAATTGTGTTTAAATCTCCAAATAAAAAGAAACAGGAATTGCACCTCTCTGTAAATAATCAATCGGTTTCACAAGTTAGAAGCACTACATTCTTAGGTGTCGTTATTGATGAATATTTAACCTGGAACGATCACACAGAAGCGGTAACGAAAAAAGTTATGAAGTCATCTGGAATAATAGCAAAACTGCGCCACTATAGGCCTACAAACCTAAATACATTAAAACTAATCTACTATGCTTTGGTCTATCCATATCTTATTTATGACAACTTACTCTGGGGAAATACATATAAAAAACGAATTCAAAAACTTATAAATGTTCAAAAGAAGATTGTACGTTTAATGACTTTTAGCTCTCACTTAGATCATACTGAAAACATATTTCAGCACCTAAATATATTGAACTTAAGCAAACTAAACGATTATCTTACCAGTTTGTTCATGTTCAGGTATCATCACTTAAAAAACTTACCTGAATTTTTTGTGAACTACTATATTTCAAATAGTGAAGTTCATAGACATAATACAAGAAATTCTATGAAACTTTATAAGCCTTATCAAAGAACAAACTATGTTAAATATTCACTCTCTAACAAGGGAGTTGATATCTGGAATAATCTTGACCCAAACTTTAAAAATATAGCATCTTACTATATATTCAAGAAAAAATCGAAAAAATACTACATACTGAATAACTGAAAAACTACTGCCAATTAAAAACAACATCTGCAATATCAAATTTTATATGAATTAATAATAATATACTTTTGTGATCATAACATTTTATTTACTGTAGCACAATACATGTATGTAAATACTTTATCATATTGCACCTCACTTGAAGCACTGTCACCTAGACCTAGTTTTGTTTGTAAATAGGATCCTTATTTTGTAATTTAAAATGTAACTAGGGGTCTTAATCAAAGTCTTTTGATGGTTTCTAGTAGGCCCCTAGCCCTAGATAATAAACATGTAAATATAATAATCAAAATTTGTGTAATTAAATTGGGCGAATTAATTAAATTACAAAAAAACAACTTTTTAAAGTACGCGTGTGTGTTCTATATATTTTCGATGGTATTGTTTTTAAAGTATACAGTCCCCACGATGCGCAAGTGTCTTGTGGTGTAAGACAGAAAAGTGCAACACTTGGTCCAAGCGAGCCGGATAGATTACGAAAGAAAGATAGGAACGAAGATAAAAGAAAGTTTAGCGAATGCGAGTGAAACGCCTCAGACGGACAAGAATGTGCTCAAACAGCTGAAAGACACGCTGAGCGAGAAACTCGAAGCCTTGAAACTTTTAGACAAAGAGATTGTCGAGGCTTAAGGTTACAGAACACCTTTGAGTGTTAATTTTGCCTAAAATTGTTTTATTGGTTTCCATGAAAGCATTAGAATAGTCCTACTATCTGACCAAGTTTGAACGAAAAATGTTGAAAACTCGCAGAGTTATTTAATAAAATACATTTCGCTGCAATAAGGAAAACATTGAAAATGTAATATTCAAATTCTCTCCCGAAAAATTTTACGGCAATTACTGATTTTCAAACGAGTTGTTCTCCTGCAGGTTTTAACGAATTTTTCTCAAATTTTCACACGACATAGCTAAAGACGTCAGTTTCAAAATTGTATTCGGCTTTGTTCTAATTTTGGATATATTGATAATAAGGAGCAATTCACTCAAACGATTCAGAAATATATTGCAGTCGTCAAAGAATTCGCCATATCAGCGGAATGACGAACTAAACAAATATTTCCGAACACAATTTTTTAGAACAACTATTTTACTGTATAAAAATGATATTTTCATAAATATATCTTAAAACCAGCAGGAATACAACTCAAAAGGGTAAAGGTACCGCGATTTAAGATTTTCCTGAATAATTCTTACATTATTTTAGTGTTTGTCAATTTTACAACGTTACCATATTTTGCATGCACTGGCTAACATTTGGTGAAAATTTGATGAAAATCGGACTGATATTGAGCGCGCAGTAGCGATTTAACGCAAAACGCCACAAAGGGTGTCCTGTAACCTTAAGTAATACCGAAGCCGATGACACAGAACAACAGAATTGAAGGGACCCATTTCCTGGCTTCCATATCAGCATTCTTCCATAGCTCTTGCAGTTCCGTTTGAAGAGTCTCGGTCTTGGCTTCATCCACGACGCTATCGATACTATCGTCCATGTATGTTGTCATAGACTTCAGAACAGTTTAAGCTGCTAGTGGATAACGATCTTGGAAACGACGAGCATTTTCTTGGGCGACATATTGCGCTTCCATAGGCGCCGAATTTTTCCCAAATACGATTCGTGTAAATTCATACTCATCAGGCTCTCGGTCGCTCTCGTAATCTCGCCGCAAGATTCTAATTAAGTACGGACGATTTTTCTCTTCTATTTCGATTTTCCGTAAATACATCTCTCTTATGTCGCAGACAATCCCAATTGGATTTCGCCGAAAACGCACGAGGACATCGAACAGTTCGGTTTGTAACTTAGGACCTGCATAGATGGCATCGTTCCGCGACACGCCTTCGTACTTTGCCGAGCAATCGAACACTATGCGCGCTTTAGTTGTTGTTTTGTTTAACTTGACTATCGGAAAATGTGGCAGATATCAAGATGACGGAGACGACATTTTTTCTGGAGTCATCATTCGTAAAAAACCTTTCTCAATGCACGATTTTATTGTTTCTTCCTACTCTTTCTTAACAAAGTTATCTTGAGCATTCAAACTACTTTCGGTGCCTTCCAGACGTTTCATTGCCATTTCCCGATTGGTTGGAAGAGTCAGACAGTCCTCTTTCCACGGGACAGCTGTAGAATAGCGAATTCATTGTGCGTTAATGACGACTCCACTTTCTCTAATGCATTCCTCTCTTCCTTGGTCATTACTGCTGATCGTTTTGTTTCGGTTCCATGACTTTTAATCTCCCAAAACTTTCTCAATGTGCTATTTACATCACAAGTCACATGACGTTTGCTTTGTCGACGTGAGTATCTCTTGTTAAAAAGAAATGCATGGTGAGATGAGACCTTTTACCATCTAGTTTTCCGGTTGGTTCAATGCAGGTCCATCCAAGAGGACCAAAGCGAGAAATTGGGCTATTTGGTTGTCCATCCACATCCACCTTCGAATAATGCAGATCAGCATTGTCCACTCCGATTAGCAAGTCCACTAGGCCATTTTGCGCAGGTCTTGCAAATTCGCATTGTAAGAGATGAGGCCATTGCATCTTCGTTTCATTCCAATCTTCAACTTTATAAGTTCCAGTGACTTGATGGGGACACGTTTTTACCTCGATGACTTTGCCAAAGACACCATCGACACTTTCAATTTCAATCTTCTCAGGCATGGACTGAAATGTTTCCACGGAATTGTTCAAAACGTGAACTTGAACAAGTTGAAACGCTTCTTGAATACCTAGTAGGTTAGCCAATGCGCCATCTAGTATGGCGTTAACCTTGATCTTCTTTCCAGCAAACGGCGATGATTGACTAAAACACAGCTGTTTCTCCTTGGCAAAATTCCATCGTTCCACCAATCTATGCTCAAACTGTCGATATGCCCAAATACCATGATGCGGCTTACTACAGAAGGCACAAGGAGGTTTTTGTTTTGGGCTTTTGCCTTCGTTAAACGCTGAATTTTGTTGATTGCCCAAAGCCATGAAAAAAGAACTTGGATTGCTCCTTCCACCTTTAGTTGGATATTGCTTTCGATTATTTTGGCCAGACTTTTCGGATTCTATACCATGGTCCATCTCAATTGCTTCAACTCTAATTAAGACTTCTTCCTAAGGTGGTCATGATATACCTTTAAATGGCGATTTTGTAAAAAAAATAATTTTTCTCAGTTAGGTATTTTATGTATTATACTTTAAGATAACAGCTTGTTTCGGTGAAAAATATTTATTTTATGAGAAAAACGGACTAAAACAGGATGGACTTTAAAATTTACTCCTTATAGCAACGCGTTTTGCCTCACATTTGCCCCATTACGTCACTAACAAAGAATAGCTTTTGGTGTATGGTTTTTTGAAGCATTTTTAACAAGTTTCTTTATGATTGGTCAACTTTGGGAGCCATAGCAACGCGCATTCGTTCCCAACCTCGAGGTCAACTCACAACAAGCTGTCTAAAATCTACCGAGAAAAGTGCTCTATATTTTCGATTTATAAGCCGAAACGTTTCTTTTAAGTGTTGAAATACCTTCTACCTGTAATCCTGCTTGTAATACAGGGTAAATAAATTGGGAATTCCAAAAATAGAACGAGAAAACGAAGAGAACTCCGCCGTCAAAGACGTCCAAAAAAATCCAACATGACGGACCAAGTTACAAACACCCTGTAACATTTGCTGGTATTTTTCCCAATAAGGACACTACATTAAAAGAAGGCACAATTTTTATTGACTTATCAGTACTATTTGGAGTATTTGATGACATATTGAAATGCCCTGAGTGTGGAGGTGATACCATTTCGCACATTGGTATGAAGAAAAGAAATGGGTATTCAAATTACGTTGTCTTGCAATGTAAAAATATGGATTGTGAGTGGAAACATTTTTTCAACACTTCAAAGAAGCAAGGACATTCACAGGAAGTGAATGTTAGAGCAGTTCTGGCCTTTCGAGAAATAGGTCGAGGACACAGTGCCATGGCCACATTTAACAAGGTTATGAATATGCCTGCTCCACCTGCTCGTCTGGCATTTACCAAAATTCAAAACAAGAAGGTTTTGTCTGTGGTCAAGCAGTTGGCTACTACTGACAGCATGGTAAGCAATGCTTTTAAAGTAAGAGAAGAGAATGCCAATGAAGATAGAGAATGTTGTGTATCCATAGATGGTACCTGGCAGAAGAGAGGCCATATATCACATAATGGCATTGTTACCATCATTTCACTGGATACTAAGAAGTGTCTCGATGCTGAAATTCTATCAGATAGGTGCCAGCAATGTCAAAAGTGGGCACACAAGAGAAATGATCCTAAGTATGATGAATGGAAAGCTTCTCATAACTGTAAAATCAACCACACAGGGAGTGACAATAGTATGGAGACGATAGGTGCTGTACGTATCTTCGAACGGTCTGTAACTACTAGAGGGCTCAAGTATAAGGACATGCTTGGAGATGGAGACTCGTCAACATACAGTGCAATTGTTGAGAAAAAACCATGTGGTGAGGACTGTATTTCAAATAAGTTGGAGTGCATTGGCCACGTGCAAAAAAGAGTTGGCAGTAGGTTACGGAAAATTAAGAGTTCCAACAAAGGACTCGAATTGGATGATGGCAAAGGCTTGGGTGATAAAGGAAGACTTACTGATAGTAAAATATATGTTCTGCAAAATTATTATGGCTTGACTGTTCGGGAAAATCTAAGTGATCAATGAGGGAGATATTTCATTTTTGAAAATATTTTCAGACTTGAATATAACTCCCGGAATCTTTACCAGTAAAGGTGCCAAAGATTGCGACACAGCCAGAATTGAACTGTCTGCCAGAAAAAGCACAGAAAAGGTGAAGCAAAGAAGGAAAAAAAGAGGCACCTTAGAAAACAATATATTGACAGTGCTGAAGACAAAGAAGGTGCAACCTATGAAGCAGGTGGCTTCTAAATCTTCCAGCAAAAAAACAAAACTTTAAAATAGTATTTTCTCCTTTCGACGAATTTGGTATTTGATGTAAGCTTTGTGGTAGAATAATTCTATGAATATTTCATGTACAAAGTCGAAACTTGGTTGAAACCTATGGCTTATAACCTTCTAGAGACTGACAATCTTTGATGGGTTTGATTAGCAAGGTATTATCAAGGTTTAATTACCTAATTAGGCATGAAAAAAAAATCCATTTTTTGCCTAATATGCCAATTTGAAACCAATTTTTTTGTAAAAATGGTTCAAAGTAAAAATAAAGAATGCCAGATACTAGATTAGGTTATAAGCTTTCCAAATATATATCATTCATGTTATTCTGATAAATTGTGTTTGTGCTATCATGTTTCATGCAATGCCATTTTTCAGCTAATTAATTGGCGGCCATATTGGATAATTGGCATAATTAATGAGTTACCAGAAAATTTTTTCAGATTTTGATTTCTATGGTGTGCCCTTTCAAAAAATGGTTTTGTGAAGTCTGTGCGTTGCAAATTGAAAAAAGTGCCAGAAAGGTGCATGACCACCATTTAAGGTGGTCATGCACCTTATGTCTCGTAGACATAAAACCTGTCTGTCCTTGCTGTGCTAATTCATCCATCGTGTATAATTCTACCTGGTGTCCTGTCAACTTCTTGACAAACAAACTGTACAGCGTTCCATCACCAAGTTCTCCTTCTTTCTCTTCTGCCCGTAACTTAACAACTGTCACTCTTACTAGATCTATGAACCTTTCGAAACCTTGGACATCTGCTGCTCGTAAGGAGGTGCATTCGTTCTAAATCATCCCGGTATGCACGAAGCTGCCTTCTCTGACCCCCTAATTTTGTATTTAAAATCTCATTGGCCTCTTTATACTCAGGCCCTGACACAACAAGCCAACGGATTGAGTCCAGGGCTATGCCAGTTAAGCTTTGGCGGAGTCTTGCCATCTTTAAACTAGTTGGTTCATTCGACATATCTACTAGGCTTATGAACAGCCCCCAAAACTCTTCAAATTTTTTCTTGTCTCCGTCAAAGATCGGCACCCTTAATGACAACAGCCGATGGTTAATGACAACAGCCGATGGTTAATGACACTTTCTCCATGTCCACTACTTGTTGTTGTAACATAATGCTGTGGACTAGGGTGCCCAGTTGAGGTGGAACCGTTGCGCGCACTAACCGGTTGTTGTAGGGAATCATTATCCCCTGATGTCACAGGAGCCACTGTCTGGGGCCCAGGCTTGTGACGTCATCAAGTACGTTGGGTTCACCTCCGTCCTCAATAACGGAAGTGGAAACCCTTTGATTATCTATGACTTCGGTTGCTACTTGACCCCCCCCCCCCCTGTTTGGGGCAGTACTCTGTATGAGTGGACTCACCACACAGCTTTCTGACGCACAATTAACAATAACAGCCTGTGTCTTTTCAATTAAATGACCTTTTGACATTCCGCCTCCAACTCATTTGACTCTTGCATCACAAACTTTTGGCTTTCGAAATCCTTTTGTTCCACGAAATATGCAGACATTTCATCCACGATACCTTGTGTATCTTCCAGTATTTGCCACAATGTCTCTACACGATGTTCCACGATTAAAGTTTCAAGATAATGCCTCGCTCTCGTTGTACTACGTTTACTGGCTCGCTTTCGCCGGTTTAACTCTTAGAACTTGCTTTTGTCTAACTTCTTCATCCGATTTAGGCTCCTCTGGTGTTTCACTAGGATCCAGTTCTGTGGTAGACATGATAGCAACAAAGTTTCAGATACCAACAAAGTTTCAGATACCAACAAAGTATGCCAATTAATACTATATATTTTTTACTCTAAAGTCAAAATGTACCAAAGGATAAACAACACCTGGTCCAAATAGAGATCAACAATTCCAGTGAAAAACGAGCGAACACAAGTTCCCACACGCTGAACGTTCGTATAAATCCGATAACTAGTAAATATCAGTTCGTTAATTTATTCGATATCCGAATTTTCGAAACGTGCATAAATTACTCGCTTTAATTAATACCAATGTCTCCGATGATATTTTCCGATCTTTTACGATATTTAACAGACTTAACACGAATTAAACCCACACGCAACCGTATACAACAATACAAGACTCTCCTACGGGACAATCATCTACACTTATTCCCCACTCTCTCTTGCGAACTAAATTCAGCAACGATACGAATACTTCTTGCAAATGCCCAATAGTATACTACGAACGAAAGATCACGATTATAAAACTCCAATGTCCTGACAGGATCGCCAAAAATATGTTATCAAGATCCTAACTATTTCATACAAACTTTAATTTCGGGAAATAAATGAAAATAACAACAATAAAAATAATATTTTCCTCATAAAATCTCACAAACACGCCGAACAACGCATCACGAACGTACTTAAAAAACCATTGCTAAGCAACCGGTACCCCTCTTTTGACATAGTTGCCCACGTTTAACTGTTTTGAATGTCAACCATAAATTTCAACTAGAAACTAACTAGAGAATAGAA
Source organism: Paramuricea clavata (assembly GCA_902702795.2). Lineage (NCBI taxonomy): Eukaryota > Metazoa > Cnidaria > Anthozoa > Malacalcyonacea > Plexauridae > Paramuricea > Paramuricea clavata. The sequence goes on from CACRXK020002237.1 coordinate 28,029, forward strand.
ACGTCTTAACAACATCTGCTGATAAAATTTAAACGGCCGTTTGAAACCGTGTGCGTTAATTTATATTATTAATTATGTGGCAAGCATTTGTTGTGATGAATCGCGCAATTTGATTGGCTGCTGACGAGGCAGGATTTTCCCATATTGCCCACGGGATTTCGCAATTTTTATTGCCCTGCGACACAGAGAAGAGATACTACAGAGAGGAAACACGCGGCAAATTGTGTCACGCCGATATATTCAGTCTATTAACTATAGAAAATAATATTAATTCACTATTTTATTAAATGTTGACCATGCAGAGGAAAAAACTATACATATTATAGAAGTATTCATTTTTTTTTTATGCAAGAGTTATATTTTGAGGAATTTATATCATTTGCTGCTTTGTTTTTTATACATAAGCATCTGAAATTCCCAGCAATTTGACCATTTGCACATTTTGAACTAAACAAGTCTAGACAAAAATTTCATCACAGCGTGAAGGAGCATTACAAAATTAGTAATATTCCAAAGTTTCGTTGCAAAATGTTGTAAAATGCGGAAAATATAGCCTTGCGAAATTTGCAATCTTCAGTCATTTTAGATTACAAACGGGAAATTGACAGCCCCAAACCCTTCGAGGCTGTCAATTTCCGGTTTGTAATCTAAAATGACTGAAAATTGCAAATTTCGCAAGGCTATATGGCCCGTTTACATTGTACCTGGTCACGACATTCGCTGGTCACGACATCAGTTTTAACAGTCAATGAAATAGCCTAAACATTTATAATGGTAGTAACAAGCAGAAACATACGGAAGTTATCGAAAGAGTAAACCTTTGTTGGTAAACATTGCTCCTGGGAAGCAAACGAAGATGTCGTGACCAGCGAATCCGGTACAATATAAACGGCGTCTATATTTTCCGCATTTTACAACATTTTGCAACGAAACTTTGGAATATTGCTAATTTTGTGATGCTCTTTCAAGATGTAATGAAATTTTTGTTGAGATCAAAATTTAGTCTATTACGCAAATGGTCAATTCACGATGTTAATAAGGAGTAGATAGGGAAAAAAACAAAATGTTGCAAAATAAAATGTTAGGTTAACACTTTTAATAAAAAGAAATCAATAAAAGTGATCGCTTACCGTTATTCTACAATAATTTATTGAACAAAACTTCCATGGGTATCTCATTTTTTTAAAAAAAGTGATTTTCGCCTTTCGAACGGCGTTTTCCCTATCTTTTGCTATGAAATTTCAGCGACGGCACTGGCTGGAAGATTTTGCGTGGCGCGTGAAACGCGTGACACAAAAATTCAGGTTATCGAGATGTCTGTTCCTCTCTGTATATCTCTTCTCTGTGCCTGCGACGAGAGCCCAGTTTCAAACGGCAAAACTAGTGTCTAAAAGTCTTTCAAACTATTCAAAACAAAGAAAAATAAACCTAAAATAAAGAAAAGAACTTTCTCAATACGTTTTTGTTGGTGAAAGTCGAAATTAGAAGGTAAATTTTACAATGTTTATAACTATTAAAGCAGTCAGGAGTAGTTGTCTTTTAACTATGCGAAAAGCTCCAAATTTTGTTTGACGATAGCCAGGAGGAATTTGACACCATCGCAAATAAAAATATAACTAAAGCAGCCACAGATTAATAACTTTTCCCTGAAAATTTCTGTTTTTGTTAGATAAAAAGAGACATAAATATGAGATGAAGCGAACTAAAATTAAAAATGTACTTGTCCATACTGTTTATTAATTTTATTGTTTTCATATTTGTTGTCTTTGATTAAATGACGAAATACCTCGTATTTGAAATATTATCCAATCTGTGTTAGTATTCTAAAAAAAGTGCTGTACAGTAGTTTTACTAACCAAGAGAACATTTCTTACAATTGTTCTTTTTGCAAATGTTTCGGACTTCGTGCTTTGCCCTCGCGTGACCTTTTTTCCCGGCCATTTTTTACAAACGTGCAATGCCATATAATAAAAAACTTACTGGCCTCAACCGTTCGGGCAGTACGGGAAAATATCCAACCTCGGTCTTGCTGTATTGACCTCGCTATCGCTCGGCCAATACAGCAAGACCTCGATTGGATATTTTCCCGTATATACTGCCCTCACTCTCGGTTAGTAAGTTATTATTATTTCATGCCCTGAATGATTACATGCCCACCTTCTCTAATATTGAATGGCGTTCAAAAACACTAAATTAAATATAATATTATCAGTAAATCTAATTGCTGCCGAAGGCAGCCACCTATTCTTGACGATGTGTTTTTCCCGCACCAGTCCGTTTCCGGTTGGCCGAGTTATGTATAGCCGAACGACAAGTCGATTTTATTTGCATGTACGAATGTTCGAATGTTTGGATGATCAGATTTATGACGTTTTTTGACGTCACAGAAATTTAAAAAAATAACATACTCCAGATCGCGATTTGACTTGCCGAACACCCTGGTTGAGACTTACGAACATGGACTATTACTATTTGTAACTTGAACATGCCTCGTGCAAATGTTATGTCTGGCCGTTTATAGAAATATTCTTTTACGTCTGGCCGTTTATCGAAAATATTCTTCAAGGTATTGAGATGAAAGTTTGATCACAAATAACAAATGAATGTGTTTTGGTCGAATTATTTTACCCATTGAAACGAATGAATCCACTATTTGGAAGACACAATTGTATACGAATGAATGATTATGAAAAATTATCAGACTTGTACAAAGATATATTCCTATAGCAACCCAGTGTGGATTGTTGTCTGCGCATATTAACTTATCAGCAGTTACATGTAATAACATGTCAACGGACTTTTGTAAAAGTGATAAAAGGTATGACTGTCTGTATAAATATATCTCTGAGATATGTCCATTGTTAGCATAATATGAAATTAAATAAAACAATCCTACTGGCATACATTTATATATTCACCTGGCCGTGTCACTACAGTATTCAGGGTATACTACACTCTAAAAACACTCTGGTTAAATTCAACCAGGAATTGGGTTAATAATCCACCCAACACATTCTGGTTAAATTTAACCCATTTCCTGGTTAAAAATTATCAATTCAACAAAAATTTGGTACACTTTTTTGGACTTTTAACCAGAAAAATGGTTAATTTTTTTTAACCAGACTTGTGTAGGTGGATTTTTAACCCCGTACTGGTTGAATTAACCCAAATTTAACCAGAGTGTTAGTTTTTGATAATGCTCAAAATTTCTTGTATTATATAGTTTTGCGGTTCTGACTGAGTACAATCTTAATCATTTATACAAGTGAATGGTGTCATCAGAAGCTGACATATGAAACAAAACTGTCAACAAATAGATTTTGTCTCCCATCAGGCATCAGCAAATTGTTCAGTTGTTTTGCAATAGGGGTAGCCTTTGAAGGTGCCATTGACTTAATATTTCTATATATGAAATTGTTATTAAATCCTACATGTCCTATGATTCATGTATTCAAGTATTATTTATATATATATCGTTTATATATGATTTTGTACAGTATTCAGTGGCAATCTAGCTATACCATGGCAACTGGGCATGGTCATGCCATGCCAATAAACCTGCATCTATTTGAATAATGTAAATCACAAAAAACGTGCATAGCATGACCTAGCTGTTGCTATGGCTAGCTTCGCCATTGAAAGTGTTATAATTACTCGCTGGGGCACCAGTGCCCCGGGCGAGTATAGGTTTCGGCTCGCATTTTTCTCCGATAGTGGATCGTGGATCGATAGCCACGAAATAGAATATTAATGAGCTGCTTGATCCTTTTCAAAATGGCGGGCCTTTCGTGGAGTGGGCAAAATGTTTCAAACAATTCCGGGCCCCATTTCGTGAAAATTTTGGCCGAATTGTACCTGTTTTCTATGGATTTTGCATTGTGTCTAACTCTGGACATTCATGCTAGTTTAATAATGCGTTTTCCTTCGTGCACGACTCTGAAAATCCTAAATTTGGATCGTTGAATTCCCGTGCACGATCATATACTGAATCTGAATATAAACGAGCCAAAGACAATTTCAAGGTAAAAGGTTATTTATTAAACTACGTTGTGCAGTTTAAGTTATAACTACTTTATGAGAAGCATATTGGTGTCATATCAATATAAAATTTATCGAACAACAGTCCGTGAAAACTGTCTGCAGACTGTAGTGTATTTGTATAAATGCCTCTTAATGGCGCAATAAGGATAAAAATACCACTGTTCGATTCAGCGTAAGAAATCGTACTTACGAATGTCAAATGTATTACTAAACATCGGTATTCTAGCGATTTATGACCTTTGAAAATCAAGCGAAATTGTATTGTTGACATCAAATCACTCGCAGTACGTTCGTCCGTATTTGTATTGCCTAAAGGCCGTTTTCCACTAGGCGGAATTTTCCGCGCGGAGCGGAATTTTTCTTTGTCTTGTGATTTCTCGGAAATAACGCTCCGCGCGAAAAATTCCTCCTAGTGGAAAACGGCCTTTATTAATGACCCAGTAAGAATAAAATACCGCCGTTCGATTCAGCGTAAGAAATTGTACTTACGGATGAGAAATTGTACCTACGGATGTCAAATGTATTACTAAACAACTGACAACAGTATTCTAGCGATTTATGGAAGCCAGGCGAAATGCCGAAATTGTATTTGTTGACAAATCGCTCAAATTATAAAAGATGCAGTACATTTGATCCTTGATAACTTTGGTATCATTGGTTTTCTCTTTTTCGGCCGTACACCAGTGGATTCGTCTCACTTCTCTCTTCATTTTGATAATATTTTGAGCCCAAAAGCCCCAAAATATTTTATTTTGAACGTTTTAAACTGGCGGCCGACAGAAGAATATAGCGTACTATAAAATATAACTTTAGTTGTAGGCATAAACGCCGGAAGTTTCCCCTTAGCTCGGGGCCAGGCTTAATTTCCACACAAGGCTTATTATACGCACGTAAAACTTTAAATCTGTAAGATAACCAAATAAATAAAGCAACAGAATTTACTGCTCCGCAAGTTTTAGTATGAATTTGTTAACTTATTTGTAAAATATTTAAAAATAGAAGGATTCAAAGTTTTACGTTCGTGTACGTGCGTACGAAAAACGCAACAGTGGAAATCAGCCTTTAGTAATGTGCGTCAGTTGTGTAGCCCCAGCGAGTTAACGCTCCACAGAGCGTCTTGTTATGCATACATTCAAGTATTCATATAAGACTGCCCATGCCAAGAAAGTAGAATTAGAATATTTAGCTGACCTTTGACCTTGTGCAAGGTGTTTGATATTCAAATTGCACTTTTCCTGCCTCCTGAACAGGTGTCTTAGGGCTGTTTACATGATGGAAGGTGGGATGATTTTTTATGTATTTGAATAAGTCACTAGGCTAAACAAAAGTTCAAATGCTTGTTACAGGTAAACTACGCGAAGCGTTCCTCTTTTGAGTTTCAAAATTGATTGCAATCTTCTTGCAATTTAAAAAACTCACTTGCAAATCCCTTGAGAAAATTTGCAATGTTGCTAAAACCCAATTAAATTTTCCTCAGTTCCTGTTAGAAGTTCCTAACTTCCTGTTACAAGTTCCTAACTTCCTGTTCTGTTCTGGGCGTTGCAATTGGCTAACAAAAATAATCGACCAATAACAACGCTCAGAACAGAACAGGAAGTTAGGAAATTAAAACAGGAAGTTAGGAAAATTTAAAATGAAGTTTGTTTGCATTGGAATATTGCAACAGCTGATAGGAACATTGCAAATTCCCTCAAGGGATTTGCAAAGAGTTTTTCAAATTTGCAAACCTAATGAGGAAAATTCCAAATGAGTTACGAAGTCAAAAAAGGAACGCTTCACGTAGTTTACCTGCAACAGAACTCAAATATTGTAGTTCAAGAAGATTATTATTGCCACCCAGCCTAGTCCCAGGCTCTCTCTCTCTATTCGCTGCTTTGATATATTTAAATAAGTCTTAAGAGTTTTATGCCTGGGTGTGCTGTGCGGAACGCTTCAGCGAGAGAGCCTAGCAGATTTCGGTAAAATGGTCCCTGATTTCAAAAAAGTGGTCCCTGGCCTGGTTACCAAGCATACCTCATTTGTAAATGGAAAATGTTATGGAAATTTCCTTAAGTCATATAGTTTTGCTCTAATGCTCTCGGAACAATGAAGTAGGCTACGTTTCGCGGCCATACGGTCAGAATGGAATAACGGGCTAAATATGACTTGTGTTTACTAAAATATATAGCCATATTAAATGCTATCTAGAAGCTTGAAAATTATGCCGAGTCTCCGACTATGAATATTTTTACACCGTCATGTCAGGCAAATATTTCCAATCTCATCAGCAATTTAAACCTGTCAAGTAGAAAGCGTAGTTGTGTATACCAGTATGGTCTAGTAGTGTTGATCACAACTTGCGAGTACATAAATAACATCAACGATTGCTCAAACTCGGTATCGTAAATTTGTACATAAATTTTTTTAGTTGAGCACATTTTTAATACAGTTTGATTTGGTTATGTAGACATCGAACATGTACATGATGAACGAACATTATCGTATTTATAATTAAAAGGTTACTTGTGTATATAAATTTTCCGCCATATTAAAAATACTGAAATCTGCTAGGCGTTCTGAAGCACCTTGAGCGGTGACGTCACACCTAGGTCCCAGTCTCGTACTACATCCACTTTTTTCTCGCGCTTGCTTCAGAACGACTGGGACTAGGCTGATTGCCACAATAAAAAAAGTACCTCTTACAAAACTGCAGTACTTAATCTTAGACTTAATAGACTAAACTCCAATTTCATGTATTTTGAACTTTTTGAAGTTTCTATACGTATACATTGCAACTATATATATGTATACATATGCATGTATATATGTGTGTGTATATGCGTATATTATATATATGTTAACATGTACTATGTAGTGGTTATACATGTATAATTTACGTTGCTACTATGTATAATCAATTGAACAATCAACTTTGTATATAAGATTATAGACTACAGTTATTAATTGTTTTGTTTTGAAAGTTTTGAAGTGCCAAAAACTATAAATAGTTAATCCTAATCTAGGGGCCTTAATAAAAAGCCTGTCAAGGTTTCTAGTAGGCTCCTAGCCCTTATAATAATATAATATTGTAAATAGCTTAATATATATTTTACATCTTTTTGGGGGGGAAATTAAAATAAAAATATTTAAAAAAATTTAAAAAAACCATGCGCAATTTGCCAGGACGAGATATGAGGCGGATGATTTCGATGTATTCAAGTAAGTCACAGTGTACAATTCAGCAAAAAAATTTTCTAGAGATAGATTATATTTAACTGTAAACGAAAGGTTGTTCAAGCGCCATCCCTTGGGGGTGAGGCAGCAATTTCCTTGCGATAGTAACTTCTAGTAATATTATAATAGGTACAAATCCGAGCATCTCACCAGTGCAGAACTTTATCCGAACGGCGGCTTCGGGATTTCATGACGTCACACACATATCGCGAAAATTGCGAAGAAAGCTTGCTGTTAAAAATAATTTAATGAAAGGTTTATCTGTGTTATTTCTTTACTAGATACATTGTAAAATAATCAACTTATGTCGAAACGGTTAAATTAGAAGCATTTTTAAAAATCACGTGACTGGTGTTTCAACCCTTCTATTACTTTATCTATTATTAATTATGCTATTACCTCATTCTCCCCCGCATTACTTACCTGTTGAGGATTCTATAGTACTTCATGTAGATCATTTTTTGCTCTTTCTCCATTCATGATATATTTATCGATATTCTTGCGAAGAATTTATGCAAATCTTTTAAAGTAAGTTTATTATTTTTATTATTTTACACTTGTTACTGACAGTAGTTGAGCCCCCTGTCAGGCCCTGGAAATTCGTGGCCGTCGCCCACCTGAGTACGAAGCAAGTTTTTGACAAAACTCGTAGTCCACACAACGACTTCATAGGAGTTATGGTAAGTTGATTTTTCTTTGTGTTTTTACTCTTATTTAAAATAAATATATCTTCTTATGTCAAACACGCTACCGCAAATTAATTTTATTAATAGCGGAAGTAATTAAAAAACAGATATGCGTGCAATTTACAAAAGAACAAAAAGCAAACATGGATGCTTTATCGTTTAATTTGATATTATGAAACATTTATTCATGTCTAAATTTGTGGATCTTGAAATGTGTTTTCCTTTGTGAAAAAATATTTAACAATTTAAAAAATGCGTTTGAATGTTTATATTTTATTTGTGCTTTACGTTTATAAGCCAAACTTGTGCTTTTTATACTTAAATTTGTGTTTTTCAGTGACTAGAAAGTATGTGTCATAATTTTATAAGCGTGCAGTTCAGTGCATTTTTTAAGGATTCTTCAGTTGTGGGGCAAAACTGCCAAAGGGCCCATTCTCTCCTTGCCGGCCCCAGGATACCCAATCGCCGAAGGTGTGAGCCGAGTACCGCAGACACGATTGAGTTAGCTAGGGAGGTATGCCTCCCCCAGGAAATTTTTTGAATTTGGGTCTCTGAAATAGCATTTCCTGCATTCTGGGAGAACACATTTTAAAAAAGATCTCGGATTCTCAAAACAAAGTTTTAATGGTGAAATTTGCAATAAATTGCATCAAACACAACCAGGGCCGCCGAGAGGTTGGCGGGGGCCCGGGTCAAATTTTTTTTAGGGGCCCCTATCTAAAAAAATTTTCCGGAAAAACTTTTTCGGAGAACAACCTCCCCCCTCCACCCCCTCCGCCCGTCGACAACTTTTTAGGTAAAAAATTTTTCCGGACGAGGACGTTGCAATTGCTTTCCAGGGACTTTATCTCATTTTTTCATGCCAACTTTCGGTATTTAGCCCAAAAACAGATATCTTGTCCTTTGTGCGGAAATATTTAACACACAAAAAAGACTGGGGCCCAACAAAAAATTTTCAGGGGCCCTCAGCACCTCGGGGCAATTTGCACCCCCTTCCCCCCCCCTCTCTGCGGCCCTGAACACAACATTAGTGTAAGTATAATCACCAACAAATTTTTGTTTTTTAAACTTCTTCTCAATGTTAAACTCATTTACTTAATATAGGTCTTAGGGCTCTGGCTTTGGGGCAATAGACCATATTTTTTCTTCAGTGGTGGGGCAGAGGAAGGGGCCCAGTGGGGAAAATGCCCCACCAGTCCATGGTATTAAAAATGCCTTGGTGCAGTTTGTTTTTTTGTATTTTATTTTAGATGGTAAGTGAAAGCGGAAAAGGCAAGCGAGAAATTTTTACTTGGAAGCAAAATTAAAACCACGAAGATTTTCTGCTTAGAGAAGTTTTGGTTGTTGAGCCATATCAATTTCGTTCTGGATCAAAAGAAAGGCTGCAGCTTGGGCAACTATGGCAGATAACTTAACACAACTTGGGATGGAAATGACTCAAACATCCGTGAGAGAAAGATTTGAGATTTTAAGTGGAGTTGATGTGGAGTACACTGAGAATGACAAAATGACATTGTGGAAAGGATAATGGAATGTGAGTTAGCTGTGCCTGTGGAGTGTGAAAGGTAAAGAAAAGAAAGATCGTGCAACAGCAGAAGAGATGAGAAAACAAGCAAACGAGGCACTGAGCGGCTGGGGGAAACAAGACGAAGACACAGCATGGAGGTAGAGCTGGATAACGATGATGAAGGTATTTTGGTCACCCCTGAGAAGAGACGGCGTAGAAGCAACAATGTTATGAAGTACTGGAGCAATCATTGGCTCTGAAGAACGATCAGCAGGAGGAAGAAAGATCAGTAGGAGGAATAAAGTCGGTTGCGAGAACGTGAGATATTGCTTTGATGAAGAGCCAAATGATGAGCCAGCAGCAGTTCCAAAGGAGTTTACTCGAACAGCAACAGCAGTTTTAACAACAAGTTACATTCGCAGTGGTCAATGCACTATCAGAACTTGTTAAACAAATTAAGAAGTAAACTTATTATATAACGTTAGTAAGATTATCATGCGAAAGTCACGAAATTCGACTGTTTATCAAAATAATAAGTTGTCGAACGACAACATTTAACACGGGACGTTAATGCGACCTTTTCATCATTTCAAGAATTCGTTTTCTGAACTTTAATTAAAGCAGTAGAAGCTAAAGGTTTCTTCTATCAAAGACTTCATCAAAACCAAAGCATTCATATATGGACCAACGGCTAAAACGCGGAAGCCATTGCCATCCGATCGGATTAAATAGTGGGGGCAACAGGCACTGCCAGCGTCAAGCCTATGTTGCAATTTTGCATCACTAGTTCTGACCTTCCATGTTTCATTCAGACTTTTTAATTTATTAAAAATGCCAAATTATTTAGTGGAAACGGGTCTATTTGAGGCAACTGATGGAACACGTTTACAGATTTCATATTTTTATTTATAAATATATAACCAAATACATAATATTTACTATTTGAACAAATTTCCCCTTAAACGTAACGTCAATTTATCACGCAACATCAGCATATCAACTGATACGATTGGATATTATATAGAATGTAAGAATATATAATTCATCGAAATGTACAAAGCGTCCAACATATAAATTAATATATTATATTAATAAATTTAACAATTTCAATCTTGTACATAATTAACACAGACTAAAGGCTCTTTTCCACTCATCGCAAAAATCAACTCGCCAGCTCGCTGCGAATGTTTGCATCTAATTAAAATTAGCTGTCGAGCATTGTGACTGTTTGAAACCACTCGCAGCGAGCTTTCGAGTTGACCGTTGTGAATGAAAAGAGGCTTTAAGCTTCACAGGTCATTATGAAACTACTTCCACACTAAACACTCGCAGTAACTAAAGACAATAACTTAGAGCTACTATATACAGTATAAGCAAATAAAACACGTCTTCAGACTCCCACATGAACCCAAATCTAAACCTAACAGCTAATACCATCGAAACCCCTATTAACCTGAACTCAAAACCATATCTTAGGGCCAGCCTTTAGTATTGTAAAACGAGCTGCCATGGTTGATGTCTATCAGTTTGAAGACTAAAAACACTTAGTTTCAAGCGACGTCCCATTGTCAGGAGGTTGCGTCTCTCTGGAAAGAAATTTCGAGCAAAGTCCTTCGTTTATCATGCATCCGAAAAGCTCAGGCCCTCTAAATACATGTTAATGGCATTTGTTTTGAATAATCGCGCAATTAGCTGACGAGGCAGAATTTAATTTTATTGCCTGCGACGAGAGCCGAGTTTCAAACGGCAAAAAAATTCTAGTCTTTCAAACTATTCAAAACGAAGAGAAATAAACCTAAAATAACGTTTTTGTTAGCGAAATTCTAAATTACAAGGTAAATTTTACAATTTTTAACTATTAAAGCAGCCAAGAATAGTTGTGTTTTGAACTTGTGAAGCGCTGCAAGTTTTATTTGCAGATGGGCAGGAGGAATTCCACACCATCTAAATAAAAATACAACTAAAGCAGTCACAGATTTATCGGGTTTTTTCGTGAAAATTTCTGTTTTTGTTAGTTAAAAAAGAGACATAACTATGAAATGAAGAGAACTAAAACATACTTGTCGACGTTGTTTATTTACTTTATTGTTTTCATATTTGTTGTCTTTGGTTAAATACGACTAAATACCTCGTCTTTTTCTTGAAATACTATCCAAAACTCGGTTAGGATTCTATGAAAAGTGCTGTAGAGTAGTTTCACTAACTTGTTTTTTTTTTCAATTATTTTGGACTTTGCCCTCGCGTGACCTTTTTTCCCATTTTTTTACGAACGTACAATGCCATATAATAAAAAAAAAACTTACTGACCTCAATCGTTGCGTTGGGGCAGTACGGGAAAATATCCAACCTCGGTCTTGCTGTATTGACCTCGCTATTGCTCGGTCAATGCAGAAAGACCTCAGATGGATATTTTCCCGTACTACCCTCACTCCCGGTCAGTAAGTTATTAATAATTATTCATAACAAAGCCTTAGTTGGCTTAAGGCTACGTTTACACTGCACCGGATAGCTTTTCCGGGAATTTATTGTAACGAAAGATGTTGTTTCGCTCATCTTCTGAAGTTTTACATTCCGTATCGGATAGGTGCTTTTTCGCGCCGCTACGGAAAGCTGTCCGGTATAGTGTAACGCGGTCTTAGTCTACGCATAGATCCTTAACTCGTTTGCTTGTTAGGATCTATAAGACAAAGCTATAATGGAGTACGCACAAGAAAAAAATATGCTTTGATCGAAGTCTTTGGCAATATGATCATCTGTGAATTGGTTTCGAGGAACTCTTACAATTACGTAAGCAGCTTCACAACGTGCTCCAAGCCTAATAATACTTTAAAATCTGCATCTTGTGGATTCGGGATAAATTCGGAAGTACTCGTCGTCACCGGAGATTTGACCTTCGGTTGATTTGCCACAGTTGCAACTTCATTTGAACCGAGATAAATTTTCTTATCCTTGATGATCCCAAGATTTCGGGTATCTCCCGTATTTGACACAAACACCACCAACTTTGCTGTATCCTTATTGGCGAAAGAGGGGTTCCGTCCCTCTTGGGCTAGGTTAGATTGCACTACGTCATATACAACTATCTTCCCATTGTTAAGATTTTCAGGAAATGCCGTTGAGGATGAGGTTGGAACGCTCATTACAGGTCGAGGTAAAATGTTAATAACTTGGTTAAGTGGTTCAGATGTTGCGGGTTTAGTTGCGATGTTTTGGGATGATGTAGGTTTGGGAGTAAGGAGTTTCGGAGATGTGCATTGTGTTGTTGTAGGTTTAACGGCAACAGGTTTTAACGTGGTTCTTTGAGGGGGTGCGGGTTTGGGCGAGATAAGTGCTGGTGATGTGTACAGGGTTGGTGCGGGTTTGGGAGCGAGGAATCTATGCGATGTGTATTGGAGAGTTGTAGGTTTAGGCGCGATGGGGCGAGATGTGGGATTAGTATTTGCATTTATTTTAGTTGGTGAAGCGCGAACGTTATTCGTATTAGTTGCACTGTTTGCTATCGCAATGGGAACTGTAAGACTGGTTAGGGTGTACTTAGGTTTGGGAGCCAGGGTTCTTGTCATCAGAGCAGTTGGTACGCTTTTAACTTCAGGCACAATAGTGTTCACAGCCAGGGGTTTCGACGAATTTCCAGTGCGGTTGTTGCTATCGGCCTGGCCGTTCGATGCAGTAGCAACAGTGGAGATTCGGCTCTTGGAAACTATACTTGCTGGTGGATTAATACTAACAGAGCTCAGAGACTCGTTCGAAGTATTTTGGACTTGATTGTTTCCTGTGGTGGCAGGAGTAGGTACAGTAACTATTGACGCGGGACCTGTGCCTCTACTAGTCATTTGACTAGTCGCTATCCCTAACCTTACAGGAAGAGATAAGTTCGGTGAAGTATTTGTGGAAGTAACATTACCAGTGACTGATACGATAGTATTTTGAGCGGAGGTGTTTGGCTTGTCTGTTGTGATATTCTTTACCAAAGGCACCACCAATTGATGACTAGATATGGAAGTGTCACTTTGGAGGTTTTGAACCACTTGATTGTTTTGACAGCTTGATATAGATTCATTCCGGATCTTATTATTTTGAAAATTCAATAAAGGAATACTCAACATGGGCTCTGGAACTTTGCATGGTACAGGTGGGATTATTTGGGTACTGCTAGGACTGCCAGAAGTGTTGGTGGCACTTGTAAGATTAATGGGTGTAGATTTTTGGCTAGATTGGTTGTTGATTGCTGCAAGATTACGTTGAGGTATTACTTCGGTCCCAGGCAAAGGATTGGTAACTGGAGAATTACTACTCTTAGATTCCCCTTTACAACCAGTATCATCCCCTGGCACTTTGCCAACGAACGCAAAAACCTTTTTTGACATACTTTCTACTACACGCTTTACTATCTCTTCATTAGACGCGCCGGAAGGGTGGGAATTTGTTTGTACAGTGGTGGTTGCTCCTGTCCCATTCATATGAAGAACATACGCAACTGTTTTGCCAGTTGTGTTGCTTGCTGTCACTTGCTTTGTATCTTTTAGATTAAATGTAATGTTGCTTTGGGTCATAGTTGTGGCGCTATTTACAGGATGTGCGCTTGGTTGTGTTGTTGCAGATTTGTTAGATGTTGTTGCTGGGTCTGTTTTAGATGTTGAAATAATCTTTGGCACTTTTTTCGGTGCACCTGATACATTTTGAGTCTTTAATTCACTGGTACTTGGAGACTTTCTTTTCACAGGAATAGTTTTAAGCAATTGATGTCCTTCTCTTCTTCTGGGACTTGATCTTGTGTTGGGTCCAGTGGGACCCGCGTCTTTAAAACAGTCTGGTTCGCTAGAGTCTGAAGAAACTGTATTTAATATCTTAACAGGACTTGTTTGAGTTGCTGTGTCCTCGTCGCTATTAGATTTCCGTTTCGATGGACTTGGTCCAACCTTTCTAGGCATCTGCTGTTTCCTTTTCCTCGTTGTTGTCTCAGTTGCTTTACTACAGAGACTTGGTCTGCTTTGTATATTGTTTCTCGTAGATACAGTCGCAATGTTTTCACTCTTTAAAGGAACTGCCAATGTTCTCGTGTGACCTTGTAAGATGGTAACATTAACGAGTTTATATTTGTCTTGGTCTGTAAATTTAATACTTTTTTTGTTTGAAGTGCTTGAAATTTTAACATCAGCTTTGTCGGATATTTTCGTTTCAGACGCATACGATTTAGTCTCAGAACTAATCTTTTCCATATATGTGAGCTCATTCTTATCACTTTTATCTAATTTCTTATCTTTATTGCTCGAAGCTGCTGTTGAAATCTGGTTGTTTGATGCAGTTATTTCGTTTGTATTCAGCCTCTGACTTCGCCGACATAGCGAAGGATTTTTTTTAAGGAAATTTGCTCGCAGCTGTGCAGCAGCTGAGACGGATACAGTTTTATCTTTGAAACGAAACTTCTCTAATTCAGCTTCTTTCTGGCGAAGTAAATCTTTGAGTTGACGAATTTTTTCCTCTTGCTTTGTTGGAACTAGCTGATCAATATATTTTTCGTTACTACTAACTGCATGAGTCGCTGTTTCGTCACTATGATGTAGGGTATTCTGATCTGTAGCATTTTTTTGTTCTTTTTCAGCCTCACTTGATTCAGTTATAGTTGAACCTCTTTCGTTAGTGGAATCTGCTAGATTTAATGGGAGTACACTAGAAGATGTTTTCACGCTTGTTGTTTCCAAGTTGGTATCAGCAGTTTGTAGTGGTTGTGCTTTCCTTGCTTCTTGTGAACTCTGAACTTTGGCGATTGAAGCCATGGCAATTTGAGGACAAGAAATGGGATTTTGTAACTGATTTTGATTGGTATGTGTTGGACAGACAGCATCACCCTTATTTAATGTTTCACTCTTGCATGTTGATAAATATTTTTCAACTTCGGATCTATGCTTCTCCACGGGGATAACAGTCTGTTGTGTAGCGTCTATAAATGTTATCATATTTGGATTTGAACCCATGGTAGAGCTAGGCAGCGAGTTAGTTCTAGTATCTGGAAACATCTGTTGATCGCTGCTTGCCGGTGTTATATCTGAAGACACTATGCTACATACGGACCCCTTAAGACTTGATGTGATCGTAGTAGAATCTTTGTGATCTTCGCTAAATTTAGATGACGGAGAAGTTGGGTTAGGCGGAGAACATACAGTAATGACGCCATTCGGACTGCAATTAACAACAAACGGTAAAGGGACATCGCTTGCGGAAGGTATAGTTGTGTACGCCATGCTTTGGGATGTTCCTGCAGTGTTTCTTATTCTATCACTGGACACACACGTCTTATCAGTGGGACCACAACCTTCATGCGCTGTTCCACTGCTAGGTAATGCCAAAGAAAATACCGACGTAATCAAAGGAAAACCGTCGTCTTCGCTAGAAGACGTTTCTACTTCTAGCCCAGGCACCCCAGTTTGCTCTACATTTTTATCTGGCATTTTCTTCTCACTAGTTTTCAAATCTTCATCCGGTTTTTTATCCGAGCTATCCAACCCATCGCTTGTTTTGTTCTTTGCGGAACGACTGTCGAAAAATCTACGACGTATTTCTTCTTTGGCGATTGAGCTGATGTTAAGCTTCGACAACTCCATTTTTGTCACTAAAAAGCAAATTGACATTAAATATTTCATAATTCCACCTAAATGTATAGGGGAAATTTCATTAGGTGAAAAATCGATTACTATATACATTGAACATGCACAAAAAAGGCACTCTGTCACAATGTAAATTCGTTTACACCATTACAATATGTCGAATGCGACAAATGCGGTCTGTTAATAAAGACATTTAACATCATTCCGGGGAAACGGAAGACTTTTCTTTCTCTAGTTATGACTAATGTGTCGCATCATTATGTGTGAATATTAAACATGACGTAAAAGCACAAAGGAGAGAGAGAGAGAGAGAGAGAGAGAGAGAGAGAGAGAGAGAGAGAGAGAGAGAGAGAGAGAGAG
>CACRXK020002238.1:16421-45142 GCA_902702795.2 Paramuricea clavata
GGGGGGGGGGGGGGGGGGGAGGTCGCCGAAAAAATTTAGCCCCCCCCCCAGAATGAAATCTGTTCCGCCGCCGCTGTTAAATAAAGCAATAAAGGGGGGGGGGGAGCCACTTTGAAAGCATGCGTGTACAAGAAACACTGCGACACTATTAAAACAGTAACCGTAAACCGGTCGAAAACAGTTTCATTCCTGAATTTTAAACTAATAGTTGGATAACTTGGATATTTTGTTTTATTCATTAAAAATTTATACTAAAACAATTATTCGCCTCAGGCTCAGTGCATGATTACGGTGAATATTCACCGGTATTAAATCACTTCGTCTTCGGCGAATAATTGTTAATTATTAGTAGTATAATTACATAGGTGATTATTGAAAATTCTCCACGCTGATTGGTTGCCGTTGAGGTGATTATTACGCGATAATCACCTAAGCGATTTTCAGAATGGCGGCCGAAGCCTTTTTGTCAATTAAATGATGAAGAAATGTGTATTTTCTTATTTTTTCCAAATAATCACCTATGAAATTATACTAAAACAATTATTCACCTCAGGCTCGGTGATTATCGTGAATAAAAACCTCGACTTCGTCTCGGTTTTTATTCACCGATAATCACCTCGCCTTCGGCGAATAATTGTTAATTAATTGTTATAAAAAGCATTGTGGGGAAAATGTGCCAAAATATATAGCAGAACTCAGAAGTACAATTGTTCATGAAATTGTCTCATAAAGAACGACATCAACCCTTCAACCTAAGTAATAAACATTGTAAAATATAGGAGGGAATCTACTTAATTATTCAGTAAGAAATTTATTGATTTGGTGTTAAACTATATTGTTTTTAGCTCTGCAGAGTTGGGAAAACTACTATGCCCTGTGACGTCATTGAAGTCGATCTACATATCATGTGCCGCCTGCCGAAGGCTGAAAAGCAACAACAAAAGCAGTAACAACAGCAATAACACAAGCAACAACAAAAGCAGCAACAACTGAATCAACAACAAAATCAACAACAAAACAACAGCATTAACAAAAAAATACCAACAACAAAAATAACAACAAAAGGCGCAAAGACTGCGCGAGGAAGGCGAAAACGGAAACAAAAACAAAACGAAGAAATAATTAAACGTAGGTTCGACGTCCTATCGATGTGAAAAAGGATATCAAGTTCCATAGATCTTCTCCAGTCACACAGATATTTTATATTTTAGGCTTGCATGGTCTATTTCAAAGCGCAATTTGGACGACCGATTCATAACATTTATGCTCATCGAAAGCATACGAACCATTCAAACAGATATTTTACATTTTAGGCTTGCAGCATGGTCTATTTCAAAGCGCAATTTGGACGACCGATTCATAACATTTATGCTCATCGAAAGCATATGAACCATTCAAATACGGTGAAACTTATCCATTCAGTGCATTAACTACTTTTTTACCTGAATTCGTGGCTGAATTCCAGTTGTGGTATTAGGACACCATGTCAAATTTTCAGGAGTATTGCCATTCAGTATTGCTTGTTCAACGCTAAAATCGGCTGCAATGTCGTTTGACACTGTTATCATCTCTTTATTCAAAGGTATCTTGGACGAGCATTCTATATCGCGAACAGGAAAGGACTAAGTGAGGTATGATTAACTGTTTGTTTGCGATTCACAATGTCAACGGACAAGGTCACTAGATCGATTTTAGCGCAGTGTATATACTCAAAATATGCATGTAATGGGTAATCTTAAAGTCTTCTATATGGCTAGATACTATAGTCCATGTAATTCACTGCGAATATTCAAGAGTCAAAACGACCACAAAAGACTCTTTCTGGTTCACCCGAGAACGACAATTTTGAGGTCATTTTGACTGTTTTATGAGGTTGTTTTTACAGTTGTATGGAGTCAATTTGACTCTTGAATTTACAGTTCATAGAACAACTAAATAGAGCATTTAAATAATAGAAGAACAGATTTTCATACCAAGTGGTTTTTTACAGACAAAAGAATACATTGCTCCACATCGCCAATCGTACCAACGACCATCACGACTGTCCATTACAACACAATTCTGGGTCTGACCAACGTCGTTTGGTTGGTTTCTCATCCAATTGACATATGTAAGTGGACTGTAATCACTCCATTCATAACCTCCTTCATCGCCACGATCATGCAAGCCTAGAAACAAAGTCGACTTACCATGTACATGAAAAGATAAATGGCAAGAGAACATGTCTAGATGACTGCAAAATATGGTGAAGGGCGAATCTATCTTACTGACCAATACTGAGCTACATCCCTTGGGTATATGAAAAACCACGTTGCGAATGGCGTCTTTAGATCTACCCTACTGAAGACATGAAACCTGAATGTCGAACGTTTGGGCCGTGAATACGATTGCAGTTAACATGGATATGAATGTTGGCCAACGATGTGTCAAATTGAAAGCGATCGATTAGTATTCTTCCGTTTCAATTATCTTTAATTCCATTGTCGTCTTAAGCGTCTTAATTGTACGTCCGGCTTAGTATACAGCTACTATATATATATATATATATATATATATATATATATATATATATATATATATATATATATATATATATATATATATATATATATATATATATATCTTATGGCCATTATGGTAAATATAAAAAATCTTACCTATCCATAACCAGGTTCTTGGTATGTTGGAGAAATAAAACATGGCAAAATCCTGTTCTAGGTCGTCCGCAATACTGACCAAATCTCCGCCGTTATTTCGGCACATATACTGTGCTGCAGGCCACGACTTGGATAGTTGGAAATATTTGTAACAGTTCTTACGATATTTCTGCCATCCTGCCTCGCAAGTAGTATTTTCTACGCAGAAGAACATGAATAAGAGGCCATTTGATAATCAAATTTAACGTAAAATACGATCATGCAGGGGCGTTGCAAAGGTGATTTTTGTCGGCAAATTATAATTTAGGCCGATGAGTAACCGCGAAGATCAAAGACTAGCGACGATATCGGCGTTAGAATAACTTACGTTCATGAAATATTGAAGAAACATATGTACACAGTACACCACTCTAAAGTAATCAAAACCGAATCTTATGATTTATTGATTGTAAAACGTTCACATATCGTGTAAGTAGCAACCGCTTTAATTAGATATCGAAATTTTTACTAAACGATATCAATGTAAATTCAAGTCGTAATCGCAAATGACGGCATGACGCCCAAACTATACCAAAGCTACAGCCTACACCTAGGACACGCCCACTTCGTCGGAAGGTAGAAGCGTGCAACCCTGAACGCATAGCCTTTGCTACGCCCCTGGATACGATGATTTATTTCGTCCTTCACTACACTGCTAAAAACACATACCCTTATCAATTAAAACTCTCGATTCTTAACACTTCACGCTAACTCACACCACTTCACACTACACCTCGCATCACCTCAAGCATTATCACATCATCTCACACAACTCACGCCACCTCATGCATATTCACACTACTTCGTCCTACTTATGCTACCTCACTCAATTTTACACGTACTCGCGCCAATTCATACCACGTCAAAAATATAAGTGAAATTTTTAACATATCCCTTACCTTCCAAGGTTATCTTGTTCTCGCCTGAAGTAACAAACACAACGGAAGTTAATAAAACATGGAGCAATGACACAATTTTATTAAACTAGACTGACTTATCATGTTTCATGATCGATAAAGGTTTGATATTATAAATAAAACACGTTGCTCTTGCATAATTTTGCCTTCTTTTATTTTCCCTATTCAAAATATATCTCTTATAAAGTAGTTATAGTTAAGAAATAGAAACGAGTCGCGTGCGTTTATTGTGTGATACGAGGCGCAGCCGAGTGTTTACACGCTTCTCGAGTATTCTCCCAACATTCCCCAAGTGCATTATCGCACTATAAATGCACAAGACGAGTTTTTCTATTTCTTTTATGATATAAGTAAAAGATATTACATAGTAAACAATTTTACTCAAAAGAGCGACGTTGAAATTCTCCTAACATGTACTCAGTGACGCCACGCGCATGCTAAGCGAGCGAAGGAGCAAAATTGACGATTCCCCTTATTACGTTTTCGTAGCGCTTTGCATTGTAGTTATAGTGATACTAGCTTTTTGTAAAAGTCTTTGCACGGGTCAGGATAAAAAATAAGCCATCTCGAATATCAGTGATACCACTATAACCACAATGCAAAGCGCTACGAAAACGTAATAAGGGGAACCGTCAATTGCCAATTAAAACAATATACAAACTTTTGACGCTATAAAGCCGGAAAAATTGTTTAAAATAGTAGAAATTAAAAATCCCCAGTGACACACAGACTAATTTGCCAAAGTTTTTCAGCATCTGGCCTGCTGGATTTGCTATGAAAGACGGTATATCGTAAGTTTCGTTGTGTTTATACTCAGTTTTAATTTTCGAAATTATTGTATTTTTTGTCTTTCGCCGAAAATATATCTAGCAGTTATTATCAGAAGAATTGAAGGTACTTTCTAAATCACTTGTTGCCTTTTTGTATGTATTTGGTATTCCTGTATCTTTTTCAAGATTTTTCTCCGTTATTTTGTACGCTTTTTCCCAAAACTTGCCGAGACAACAAGAAATTCGATGAATGCCAAGCCGATTAATTTTACACGTAGAACTATAGAAAATTGCTTTGTTCCTTTGGTCTACTCCTCTTGCTTTCTGATAAAATTTGTATTTTAAAAGCTCCACAGTTTTGTTTATATTTTTGGCTAAAAAGCAGTGATGCATGAAGAGGGGAAAAAACAGAGAAAGAGCAAGGCAGTGCCTGCATGGATCACAGTGCATTAATGTGTCACAATGCACGCGCATTAGCCAATCAAATCGTCTGTTATATCACACTTATATTATAAAAAGATTTAGTCTAATCTCGAACGGTCGGTGCCTTGTGTCGATTTTCTCCCTTGTTAATTAATATAGGCTACAAAACAAAAGTCATTACCAGCACTTTCCTTAACATTATGGTTTTATCATGAGTACATGCATGCACTCTACTTGGAGTTTAGAAAACTAGTAGAGATTTAATTTCAAATTAGTGAAAAATCCAAACCCCAGTATAAACGTAATTGAAGCTACTGCAAATGAAACCAATTTGAAAATCTGTTATTATTGTACATTGGCTCTCAGATGTAGGGCCAGAACGTTAACGTGGTAAGTGGTTGAAATAAGAACATACCATGATAGATCTCACAAACATATGGATTCTTTGTACTGCAATCAACATCATACCAGCGGCCAACATTATATCCAGTTACATTAGCTAGAACACATGTACGTTGATCAAGCGGGCGGTCTGGCTGACCTGGACCCCAATAAGAATAATGTGGAACGCTATGATCTGTAAATTTTAGCGCGGACCAAGGTTCTTTACTTACGCCGATCCAAACAGTACCAAGATTTCGTTCCATTAGGAATACAAGCAGAGCTGTAACGAAATGCACACGTACAGGTCTAGTAAGTTATTATAAGTATGTGCTGTAGTGCATGTGAAAGCATGTATCAAGTGATGTATATGAAGTAATGGTATCAACCATAAGGTTTTATACCGTCTCAAAAAATACACGTAATAGTTAAGTTTTCGCCAAATTCTACCTAGTACAGAATATTTCGCTTTTGTTAAGTTTGTATACGGATGTTAGTTCTTATTTGTGTTTAGAAAACGGATGCTGTCTGCCATTTGACTGTACGATAAAAATATAGTGGGTAATTTATTAATGAGTGCCTCAATTTGGAGTTTGGGAATTTTTGGTATAATCCTCTAGGTTCTCTGTTCTTTCTGTAAACAATGATATATGGGAAACATAAAAAAATTGAAATGAAAATAGAAAAAAAAAAATTCTACAAACAATTTTGTAATCATGTTGCTATGGATAGGTACTTACCTTGTTCGAACTCGGAGTCAACGCTGATAAGCTCAGCTTCTTCCTTTCGGCATGCGTCTCTGGCTTCATCGAACGTTTTAGACGAGTTTACAAACATGTAGCACGATTCGTCATATTGGATATACTCTTTTGAACACTTAAAGCTGGGTGATTCTGAGAAAAAAATAAAGAGTAGTTCTCTAATCATCGCGAGTGACACAGTAGTTAGAGTATTGCCTAGCGTAATTCGATTTAGTATGAAGTTTACTGATGCACGTAATTGCATCAAGTTTATAGCCTTAGCCGTATCAGTTAGAGAGGTAGCATTTCCAGTTCTAGTGATTCTACCAAGTATTGTAGGTTTATTCCAGTTGCTCCAGTTTCCTTAATCTCAAGTAACACTGGACCAATTGTCCTTCCTGAACATCGAGGAAGAAAAAAGTGAGATATGTGATACAGTAGAGTTGAAGTTATTAGTTTAGTTATAGTTATAATAATGGTTATTGGTCGAAGTTATTAGTTTAGTTATAGTTATCATAAGCAGAATAAATTGCAGTTCCGCTTACTACATTAATAACCCGCATGCCGTTTGCATTCTGGGGTATCCCCCACTGCAGAAAAGGAAGCTAAAATATCGCCTGTGCAAAAATGAATCAAAATCCTTGCTTGATAACTACCGACCAATTTCAGTTTTGAACATATTTTCAAAGGTCATAGAAAAAGCGGTATATATACGATCAACGTACTATTGGGGTATCTGGAACAAAACAACATGTTATCCAACAACCAGTATGGCTTCAGTTAGACCCAAACGATCAACAAACCATGCTGTTACAATACTAGTTGATGACATAAGAATGGGAATGGACAGAGGAATGGAAACTGGTGCTGTATTCCTAGACCTCCGTAAAGCTTTCGACACTGTACACCACTCGTGTCTTCTTGAAAAGCTTCCTGTGTATGGCATCGAGGGCTATGAATTGTTGTGGTTTCAAGACTACCCATTTAATGGAACACAAATTGTCCGATTTGATGGCGTATTATCCAAAGCTGAACACATTACACATGGTGTACCACAAGGATCTATATTGGGCCCTCTCCTCTTTGCTATCCTAATAAACGATCTTGATCAAGTCCTGAAAGATACCCGAATCCTTCTTTATGCAGACGATACGGTAATCTATTGTTCAGGTAAAGAACACCCAACCATCCAAGATACTCTTAACTTAGAGTTAGACAGGGTGATAAAAAGGTTATCTCAAAACAATCTTATTCTTAATCTTAAAAAGGGAAAAACTGACTTTATATTATTCGGAACACAACAAAAACTCAGAAGGATGGACAGAGCTGTTATCATCGTTAACCGCACTCCAGGCAACGAAGCTGAAAGTTATGAGTACCTAGGACTACATCTTGACAAATATTTAACATTGCACGAACATATGCATAAGATATACAAGAGGTGACTGGCAAGATTAAAGTTGCTGAAACGAATTCATCATACCATTTCTCCCACCATTGCCCTCAAGATGTACAAAGTAATGATTCAACCCATAATGATATATTGCTCCACGCTGTACTTGGGATTACCTTCTACACAAATTAACAAGCTTAAAAAAGTTCATGAAAGAGCAATGCTGATAGTAGATACAGAAAATCCTCCTATCTTAGATGGTATAAATACGACGCTCCAAAGAAAAGCAGCAGTTGAAGTCTTTAGATGTGTGCACAAGCTAAGTCCTGGATATTTTGACAATTACATTTCCAAGATCACACACACCTGTATCACTCGAGGTAATGATTCATCTCTGCAAATTCCAAAATTTAAGACCGAGGCTGGAAGAAGTTTCATTTTTCAAGGAGCTCGAATCTTCAACAAATTGCCAAAAGATGTTAGAGATTAACAGAGTGTTACTTGATTTAAGAAAAAAACGTTTTAATTAATTGTACATCCTCATATAAACATCCATATTCTTAACTTTTATTGGTGACACTCATATAGAACTTTGATATTATATAGTGTTTTTGTTGTCGATTTTTATAGTATGATATTTCATATTTAGGACTTAATTTTACTGTATTTACTTAATCTAACTTAACAGGTCCATGTGGGATGACAGCGTTTAGTAGCTGAACAAGTTTCAACCTGTATAAATATAGATTAATAATGAAAACTTTATTAATAGAACATTTATAGATATATACAATTGTAAATCTCACTTCTTGAGGTAACCTACAATTGACTACTTGAATCACTTATACGTGGTTATAGTTTTATATACAAAAATTGTTAATTATTAATAGAAATAGTTACTTTAAATGTTCATTAGTTCGGGATTTGTCCATTCTTTATTTCTACAGCAAAATATGTAGTACGTTGATCGGATGGAAATAGATATCATTTTTCTGATACAATATTGTTGGTGTTGATTATCCAGTCCTAACTCATTTAGCATTTTTACGAATGTATGGCATTCTTTGTCAAACACCCCTAGCGAACTGACTGAAAGATTTATAAATTTAACAGATGTAAAGTTTTGATCTAGTTCTCTAATTAGGTTCTTATATTTAGCTTTCTTGCGGTTAACACTGTTTGTGAGGTTTGATTCAAAGCCTACGGTAAGTTCAACAACGTAGAGGTGTTTGTCTGAAGTGGAGACAAGTAAATCAGGACGATATTCATCACCCGTAATAATCGAGGGGCTTTCAAATCCAGGAAGATCAACAAGTAATTTGCATTCGTTTAAACTTTGAAAGGTTTTTGCAAGAAACTTTAGTATGCAATCGTGTCTCCAAGTAAATCGTTCCAAGTAATGTTGACAACCGGCAACAACGTGCAGAAGTGATTCAGGGTGTAAGCAGAACGAGCAGTCAGAACTTGATGAAATTCCCCATCTACTGAGGTTCTTTGGGGTAGGAAGGGTATTATTCATATAGCGAATTGTAAAGTTGAAAATGTTCTTTGGTAGCTTTGATTGCGATACCGACCAGATTGCGTTAAGTTGTGATAGGGAGAATTTAGAAACATTTTCGAAAAAGGAACCTTGACATTTCAAACGGTCCCTAAGTTTATTTTCTTGTAATAATAATAATAATAATAATAATAAGTATAGAACGAACAAGGCCAGCTGACATGGGAGGTTTAAAACCCGCACGATGGCGTTGCCCGGTTCGTTCAGGCTATGCAGATCAAGCAAGTACGGCGTACGAAAACAGCCTGAAAAAGATAATTTTACAGAATCTGGAGTTTATCTGGATCAGTAAAAGCCATTATCACTTTCATAACTACGAATATTTTTTATGATATCTCTGCAATGCACATAAACGATTATGCTTTACTGGACGTATCGATTTATCCACATTAATGCAGCATTTCGCAAATTTCGAATAATTATGGATTATCATATAGTACAAAGATAAAGCTATACATGCATGCATGCAGACACAAAATAGTTTTATTAAATGAGAACTACCACGAATGTGCTGAACAAATAGACATGAATTACTTTACCTGTTGTGCGTGTTGGTATGGGTATAGCTGGAACCACTGGTGTAGTCTTAGCAGCTATACGAAAAGAGAAAATGCGGGTCTTTCTTTAGTTAACAAATCAAGTATCAAAATAATGTTTGTCTTTAATGCGTAATTACGAGG
This sequence comes from Paramuricea clavata, assembly GCA_902702795.2. NCBI lineage: Eukaryota > Metazoa > Cnidaria > Anthozoa > Malacalcyonacea > Plexauridae > Paramuricea > Paramuricea clavata. The sequence continues at coordinate 25,980 of CACRXK020002238.1, forward strand.
GATTTTAACCACAATGGAAGAGGAGGAAAAAATCTTATTACCCAGTATTAAAAATATAAAGCAATATCCAATTTCAGCTTTTAATTTATGCGCGCAGGGGGTGATGGGAAGTAAGGTCTTTGCTTTCTTAGTTTTATTTAAAAAAATAATACAATAAAAAAAGGATAATCAATAAAGATACACTGAATTATATTCTGTCTGTTTCATTTAAAATATACGCAACGATTGGATTTTAAAGCAATTGTAAAGCGAACAATACATCAATATTTAAAACAAACTTACCTTCGTTAACGTCGGCGCCTTTACTCCCTTCTTTTGGCAATTCTTTAGCCTTTTTTTATAAAAAAGCTTTTGAAATCAAATCAAGAAATGTTTGCTATTTCGCTGTCGTCATGCAGTCGTTATAATTCAAATTTTAAATTGGACCAATCAGTGTTGGCTATTCGTGACAGTCCGGTATATTATGAGATCAGTGAGGATGACCACCCACCGAGACACCGTTAGTGACCCACGCCCGCGATCATTAATGAACTTTAGACTTCGCTAATGCTTTCCTTTCCCCGGGGGTAAATAGTCTGGCGGAATTAGTACCCTCGCACGGCGCTCCACGCTGTTGGCTCGGGGATAAAACTAGCTATACATAAACATTCCATATAGCCCTTTAACTTTAATCCAATCCTAATCGAAATCTTAAATTAATAATACTCGACATTATTCCACGCTGTTGGCTCGGGGATAAAAACTAGCTATACATAAACATTCCATATAGCCCTTTAACTTTAATCCAATCCTAATCGAAATCTTAAATTAATAATACTCGACATTACATCTTGTTTTGTTTGCCATTCTTTCACCGCCTTAATTCATTTACTATAGTTTCTTTTAATTATATAAATTACCTGTTTTGCAGATGTATCCTTTTTTGCTGTAACAGGGTGTTGACGTCCATTTCCCAGCATCCCGAAGGAACGGCGAAATCTCAACACAACGGCTCGAGAACGAAGGTGGTTGACCTTTGTTCCAATGGTAGAAATTTGCTGGAGAGTTGTCAACCCAAAAATATGATCGATAGTCATGCAAATTATTCATGCCAATCCACAGTGGCGTTTTTGATCCCTTTAGATTCAACGTAACAAATGCTTGTTCAAGTCTAAAAAAATAAAGTAATAAAAATCGTGCAGTTGAGTTCAAAAACCAGATGCAAAAATGGGGATCAATTAGGACATGTGTGATCATTTGAAGGGATCAATATTGGGCTTGTCATGATTCGATACAAGCTCAATAAATTAGGCTTGTATTGAGTTGCTTCAGTCAATAATGGAACTATCTGCAGATAAAAAATAGAAAGGGGAGAAGTCGTATACTTCAAATAATCCTACAAAGGAACACTATAAAATATACTATATATATTTAATATATGTATAATATATTAAAGATGCTCGACAAATTAAAGATGCTCGACAATTAAGATTTTGCGTAAATATTAGAAATTTTACTTTAGTAAATATGCAATGCATGCGAAACTCGAATTACAAATAATTTTAAAAGAAAAACTGACAAGAACTCGCGTAAATCAAGAAATAAAACATTGTATTCATATCATACTCAGTGGCGTTACGCTGATTGGGTAGAGTTAGTTCAAAAATTAAGGGCCCTCGACAGTTAGGGGCCCCCATCAGCCACGGCCTATCGCCCAGAAAATTAGAAAACGTAAAAATGCGCATGCAGGTTAAGAATAAAATAGGAAAATGCAAAATTAATAATGCTTAATAGTAAAACAGCTCCATCGACAACGGTATCTGATTTTTTTATTCCATCTCAAAAATATAATTTATTAGTTGTTACCACTTGTTGTTACATGTGTTGGAGACTGTCATATGCTTATTGACATGGAATTTTCCAGAACATTCTATAAATATTCAATATAAATACAATATCTCAGTCAAACAATGACAACAGTCAACAGGGGCCGCCACACCAAACATGCCTAAAGGCCCCCTCTTTCTCCGTTACGCCACTGATCAAACTTTGAATTTTGACTCTTCACTTCACTTCACTTCACTTCTTCAATAGAAGACAAAAGGAAATCTTACATTATAACCAAACTACTAGAAAATACATGCATGCAGAAACCCTCACCTTGCTGACAAAACCATTGTATTTTCCGAACATGAAGTATCTAAAGTAGTTGTCATGGTAACACGATAATTTTTAAGAATATTCTTACAAATGAAAAATCGCCTAAAAATATCACTTTTAATTACAAAATGATTAATTTCCCAACATATATATGTTAGGTATGTTATTATACGTAATATAAGCCTCAATTTAAGGTAAAATTCAACCACAAACGCTTCGCAAAACGGTTTAAAGTCACTAGTGTTCTTTATAAAACTAAACTGCCTTTTAAAATGGCTTTATCGATAAACTTTGAGTTTGCAATAAAATGATTTAAAATTCTCGCTTGCAAATAACTTTGCTTTCTTTTTTATTAAAAAAATTCAATATCATAAAAAAGGGAATCAATATTAAAGATACAATGAAATTATACGCTGTCTTGTTTAGTTGTTTCATATACGCAAAGGCCGTCGGGTTTTAAACCATTATAAAATCAATATTTAAAACAAACTTACTTTCGTTAACGCCGTCTCCCTTCTTTTAGCCGATTCTTTCGCAGTTTCTTTCTCAGAGAGTTTTTGAAATTTACAAAATCTTGCAAAAATGCGAGCAAAAATGGAATATATTTGCAAGAAATTTATCAATCATCAAATCAAATCAAATCAAGAAATGTTTGCTATTTCGCTGTCGTCATGCAGTCGTTATAATGCAAACTTTAAATTGGACCAATCAGTGTCCGCTATCGTGACAGTCCGCCATATTTTTGAGATCAGTGACGATGACCACCCACCCACACCGTTGGTGACCCACGCCCGCGATCTTTGATGAACTTTAGACTCCGCTAATGCTTTCGTTTCCCCGGGTGTAAATAGCCGGGGGGAATTAGTACCCTCGCACGGCGCTTCGCGCCGTCGGCTCGGGGACAATAGGGAGCTTTAGATTTGACTACGAGTACGACTACGAGTACGAGATTTGATCGCGTGCGAGGAAATTACCGTAGCCGTTTTCGTTTCCATTCAAGTGTTGCTTTTATAACAGTAAATCAACAACTAGAGAAAAAGTTTCATAAACTAAATCTCCTGCCGACTAAAATCCCCTACAAAACATGTAAATAAATCATAACATTAAAAATAGGTCAGATATTTAGTACTAATATATTATTTGCGCCGGATAAACGCTATATAAATGCTACAAATTATTTTTGGAAACAAAAAAAGCCAACTTTCTTTGTTTTTTTTTGAAAAGTCGTCGTGAGGACTACGAGGTTTCTCCACAATTTCGTACTCAGATGGGCGACGGCTACGACTTTTTAGCGTCAGTACGGGATGGCGTAAGCATACAGCATGCGTTTAGCTTGACGAATCTCGTACTCGTAGTCGTACTCGTAGTCAAATCTAAGGCCCCGTTTACACTATATCGGATTGCATCGGAGCGTAGCGATTTTCATACCGGATTCGGCTGCTGTTTACACTACGCCACAGTAATCCGGTACGCGACGCGGAGCAAAAATCACTCCGCTTTGGAGGTGATATGAAAAGTAATCCGGTATGTGCCAGAGCAGTGTAAACAGGCTAATCCGGTACGCTTCGGTACAAAATCGGTTTTGGCGTGTATGTTTTAACATTGTCGCCTTTATTTGCTCGCTTTTACAATACTTTATAGCTGTTGTTTGTTTCGCCTTGCAAACCCATTTACTATTTCTGCCGAATACAAGTAAAGAAAACAATAATAACATTGACTTTTCGCCTTCGAAAGAGCAAAATTTAAAGAAATACTCTGAAATTTTGGATTAGAGCGAAACGAAGCAACGTCTGGTGGTCAAGCTTTTTAAACAAAGTTATACTTTCGATCACCGTACGAGAAGCATTTTGACGGATGCGATTTATCGAAAACACAAAGAGTGCAATGGAACAAAACGTATAGTACAATTGCACTCGCAAGAGTGCAATGGAACGCATTCCATTGCACTCTTGGGAAATGGAATTTTCTATTCAATATCACGTGACCATAAACAGCCAATTAAACGATCAGAATTCAATAAGGTATTATATAATATAGTACAGTACAGTATAGTATAGTATAGTATAGTATAGTATAGTATAGTATAGTATAGTATAGTATAGTATAGTATAGTATAGTATAGTATAGTATAGTATAGTATAGTATAGTATAGTAAATAGTATAGTATAGTTTAGTATAAACCTACTAGTAGGCTATCACATATCGTGCCTTCTGATTCCATATCGTGCCTACTAGTAGGCTATCACATATCGTGCCTTCTTGATATTAATAAATTTTGATATATTGGTTACTTGTTTCCATGGCGACAGTGAAAGACATGAGCTGGCGACAGAGCGAAGCGGCATACTTCGGAGTGAAAATTAATCCGGTATGAAAAGTAATCCGGTATAGTGTAAACGGGGCCTAAAGCTCCCTAATTGTTCATCAAGTCATAATATTAAAGCAATTAATTATGTAATTAAAATAACCGAAAAGCTACAAAAACGTACGTGTCTTGTGACGTTTATCAACAAGCGCTCAACCTCCATTTGTATTGACGATGCATGGGCAATTAAAATTAATCAATTATATATCATGAACTATTCATCAAGTTTTTAATCTGTTAAATCCTTTATATAAAGATCACTAATAAAGTCGCGTTCGTTCGTTTTTTTTATTAGGTACCTAAAATCTAAAATTAAATCCTAATAAAACACTCTTGCTCGTTCATTAAACAGTACGTAGTACTTACTCGTTGGTTATGCTGACTAATTCCCCAATTGCACTTGAGTTCGTTCCTTTCTCGCATGTATTTTTAGCATCACGCCAAGTTTTATAGTCGCTTTCATCATTATGAAACTCGTAACAGTATTGGCCGTTCGGAACCCATCCTGGATCACAGTAGCCATCTAAAATGAAAGAAAATGAATTATTTCGTCAAATCGCCGGCTTGTGTAAAAAAGACAACGAATTTTCCACACGCACGACGCGAGAATGACGTCTGACTAAATAACCTTCAAATTCATAAATATTTGGTATAGCTGCATAAAAATATATGTAATCAATGCAAGCTGTGATAGTTGCTGCGTTGCATACCACTCATGGGTACAGCACAGCTCTTATACCATGCACTCACGGGAAAGCTAAGAGCAATTAACATTATGTTTTTGTTTGTGGTATGTAGTAAGTTTATTTGCGGAATTGATTCGTAGCCTTGATGCACAAATGATTGTTTGGGTGTACAGATAAAAAGCTATGCCAAAAAATAAAAGCCGTGTCATTTACAGAAGCGACCCAATGAAATAGCTACACATGCAGCGTTCTCAAGTGCATGCATCATCAAGCCATCATTGCTGCAAGTTCTGCAGGAGCCTCTTATTAGTGATCAAAAACATTAGTGTTACTTACTTTTTCCTACTTTGGAAGCAGGCTTTAAAACAGTGACCTTCAGAGAGTCCTCTAAAAAGTAAAGGGAGATCGGCATATTTTAGATTCCATTCATGTATATAACCTGTTATCTGACAAACATTCTGTGGACACATAGTTGTAGATTAAAAATCTTCACCAATAGAATACATATAAGGGGGATGAAGATGTCTTGAAAAAAGCTCATATTTTTAGATTGGCTCTAGGGGCGAAATTATCAACAGGTTGTTGTTGTCCATCATTCAGCGTAGTCGGAGTCTTGAACACGTTCATGTGGTGGCCAGGATTTCCTGGATCAGGGTAATGTGCTGGAACCCTACAGAGACCGTCGCCCCCACCCAACATACCTCCCGGCATCTGTTGCAAATGTCTTTGCATGCCTGTCAAAAATGCATGCAAAAGTGCCAGCATGCTTCAATTTCTTTAATTTTCATCCCGTTTGTACTAAATATCCCATAAACATAGAACATATCATTCTTGCAAATCGTATGCTTTTTTGATTTTGGAACTGCTACTTTTTGGCGGGTAAATTACTTCACAAACCTGGCGGCAAAAAATTTAAAATAAGCTATATGTGATTTATTTCATGTATCCAATTGACAGCCTCGAACCCTTCGAGGCTGTCAATTTCCGGTTTGTAATCTAAAATGACTGAAAATTGCAAATTTCGCAAGGCTATATTTTCCGCATTTTACAACATTTTGCAACGAAACTTTGGAATATTACTAATTTTGTGATGCTCTTTCAAGCTGTAATGAAATTTTTGTTGAGATAAAAATTTAGTCTATTACGCAAATGGTCAATTAGAAGAGCAGACTAAGGATATCTTAAAACTGAAATCGGTTTCGAATACAACTATCAGGGACGTAGCAAAGCATCTGACGTTTGGCGGATGTCGGAGAATTATACGTGTAATAATTATAATAAAGCTTTTTGTGATTGATTGGCACTCTCATGTTATGTTTTGTGAAAAAACGGGGGTCTGGGGGTTCCCCCCCAGAAAATTTTTACATTTTTGAAGCAAATTCGCAAACAAATTGCATGTAAATTGACTGTATTTTACAAAAATGGTTATCATTTCACAAAAATAATTACTTTATTACGCAAATTTTACCTGAAAATGTCAAAATTTTAACTTGAATTTGCTGGGGCCAAAACTTTGAAAAGTTTAGAGCCCCCCCTTCAGTATATCGAGAACTTTCAGAGCCCCCCCTTTAATGCCAGAAAATATTTTGGTGCCCCCCTTAACATCTTCACTCCCCTCCCTCGGCATAATAAATGTAATTTCCCTAAGTCATTATTAGATATAAACTTTTATACACTTTTATATCTGCTATTAATTCGCATATCAAATTTCAAGATAAATTATTATTCGATTTGGAACGTGTTTCTCATATATATTTTCATTTGACATATATTTGAACATTTTTTATACTATACCCCACATTGCATAACCATTACGTAAGTTAGACCCAGGTTATGATAAAAGAATCCAAAGCAAGTTAATCATGATGGCCATAATAATCTTGTTTTGCACGAAACTATAGCTATACATTATATAACTATAGGTATACATTAAGTATACCATGCATGCATGGGAACCTTTAAAGGTACTTTATTCATACCGGTATTAGATTTGCAGATGTAAGGTTTCTTTTGGGAACAGTGATTATCATTCCATTTCCCATCTGCTCTGGCCATCGAAACACAGTCTTCCTGACCATGATAATTATTTGGTTCACCGTTTCTCCAATATATAAACTTTCCATATCCTGTGCCATCAGTCCATTTATAAAGACTTTCCCCGCCAACATCATGTAATCCAATCCAGAATGAATACACAAACTTTGGTCTGCCAAAAATTCCAATAAACTATTGATCATGCAACATAATCTAATTACTGAAATCGTTTTAATTAACCATTTTCTGAGAGAAATTTAAAGTTAAAACTAAACATTCAAGGATATGGTCAAAATATTCAATCCTACTAGTTAGAGAATATTTCCAAAATATAATTTATCATTATATTTACAGTTCATAGATACTCAGAAATGGAAACATATTCATTATAAACACTTCCTCACGACACAACGTATTATTATTCATGAACGTTCCATTTTGGAGCCCCCATATATTACAATATTCTTCTTAGAATGGCCCAAATATTGCACATACAAAAAAATCATTTTGGGGGTTAGCGGTACTCCAATTATTTCCATTCCATACAAAAATAATATAAAACAATTGTGGATACGGAATTTTCTCAATTACGGACCAAAAACGTATACAATTATATCGATATGCGGCGATTGTTGGATAACATATGCAACAACTGATTCGTTAATTGGCTTTTCTTTGAGGAGTCAATTCGTTATTTCGGATGACGATGGGCATTACCTTTTTAGTAAGACATTTCAAACAAAAAAGAAGTAGCGAACAGAACTGAACACACCTTATTAGTTGGCGAAGGAAATCTTTTTCTTCGTTATTAGTGACGCTGGCAAGATGTCCACCCATTCGTTTGCAGGATGTTTCCGCCTCATGCCATGATTTGTAATTGCTGCTATTACTGATCATGTAGCACATGTTACTAAACAGATACCAGTCTTCTTTACAACGAGAAGATTGAGCTAAATAAAATCATAAAAATGTAAGATTGAGTGGGTCTGGGGGCATTCTCCGCCAGAAAATGTTCGTATTTTCCACTCCTAAGACTACATTTTGAGCGTTTTCTGAAACATATTTTGGATATACAGTGTTACATTAGACTGTAGATGGACTGAATATTCAGTTAAGTACATGGCATATTACATGGTATCATTGGTATGTTTATATAAATACCACATTCGATGGTCACTAACTTGTTTAGCCCAGCTTTCCAATAACTCAAATCTACTATATGAGTAAATTGTTAAACACGTCCAATTTATTGCTGCGGAGCGAGCGAGCCGTTAGCGAGCGAGCGTAGCAGCAGCCTAATATGTGCAGAGAGGGGGTTTTGAACTAAATTTTATTTTGCGCATGGAATTGTGGTCGTGCGCGCTTTCTATGCGCAGAACACAAATTTTATACTCGCACGAGTCTTCGAATTTTTATTTATTTATTAACTTTACAACCAAACATAAAATAGATTAAACCACTACATAATATGGTTGAAGGTATGGTCAACAAGAACTAGGGATCCAAGGATAGTGTGAAGTTTCGAATTGAAAAAGACACTGCACGAACTATATATGGTCGCCGACAACCTAGAAAAGCTGATGGCTTACACTACGAAATAAACAGTTACCAAAGGCATTTCATCTCATTATTTATTGCTTTTAATACGCTCGGCACACGAGTAGCGTGACGTTTGAAACAACTAAAGCCTAACACACCAGAAACGTGACTTGTTTCACAAATAGTTTCACAAACAACCAAATTTTGCATATTCTAAATTTTCATTTGCATTTGCAGCTGTCGCTAAAAGCTCCCCACGAGGCTACTGCTATGCTAAATTTATCTAAACCTATAATTGGAATAGCTGTGTAAGATATGTTATGTATAATAAGCACTACGTCGTTACATCATTAAAAGGACGCATTTTATCCTCATCCGTTCCGTATTCTATCCGCATATCCGTTCCGTATTCTATCCGCATATCCGTTCCGTGGATCCGCTCCATCCGCTTCCGCCTTTTAACCTAATTGTGACATGCTTCACAATAACAAGTTTCATTGACCTTTGACTTTTCCCAGTGTCAGGGTCTCTGTAAAGAACTGAAACCGAAACGACCGAATCCGGAAACGACCGAAACCGGAAACGACCGAAACCGGAAATTCCCGCCTAAATTTCCTGCATAACGAATAATATATTATTTTGTTGATGCTCGACGCTGGCATATAAACATTTAGATAAATATCGTCCGAAAGTAACTAAAGGTTGTGTATTATTTAACTGCTGACAATTTTGAAAATTATTTAATAATCTTACTGCATCTTATTAACTTTCTGAACAATGCCAGTTCATGCTGGTTTTGTTTAATTTAATAAAAACGATATTACATTCACTTTCTCATTTGACATACGATACGGCTTCCACTAAAATGGCACGCTCTTGATTTTGAAAAAATTAAATACATGCTCATTTAGACGTATTCCAAATCCCAATTTATCTGACTGCATTTTAATAGCTTCAAATATTCAGAACACTGTTCTTTCAATCACAAGTACAAGTATTATTGCATTCAATGGTAGTATTTTATTCGACTTTTAATTTGTATGTGTATTGATTAACTCGTAATTATAAGGGATGAATGATTGAATGAATAAAGCGCATGGTTCAGTGCAGGCTCACCTTTCTACCAGTGAGCCTGCTAGCAGGCTAAATTTTAGGCAATTTTATGCAGGAAATTAGGCGGGAATTTCCAGTTTCGGTCGTTTCCGGATTCGGTCGTTTCGGTTTCCGTTCTTTACAGAGACCCCCAGTGTCACGTCTATTTTCAGCTTTTCGCATCGAGCATGTGTTGAATAATGTCACTTTAGATTTCAATAGTTTTACAATTAAGCAGTGTAGAGCAGTTTAAAGCAGTTTTGACAAGCTTTGAACAGTTCTGTGTACAGAATACTACAGATTGATTCTCGTAAGATCTGGTAGAGTTATCGTTGCACTGAACCTGAGTTTACACCGTTGACAACGGCGTTGTGCCAGACAGTCAACAAAGACAAGGCCCGTGACGGTACACGTTGGCTATATGTACCTCCTTGCTCTTTTTTCTATTGCATAAAGCTTGTTGGCGAGCCAAGCGATTGGCGATAACACGTTGGCGATAACACGTTGGCGATAACACGTTGGCGATAACACGTTGGCGATAACGCATTGGCTATCTCCTCGTCTTTCTTATTTAAATAAGGAGCTCTGACTCAACTGATTTCTTTAGTCTCGCAAGTTATTTTCTTCGTAAACACCGTACAAACGTTTAATACCCGCTTCTGTTTAATAGTTGTTTCGCTCTTTGTACTGAGCGTAGCCATCTATTCTGTGATGTAGCACCTTATACAGTCAATGACAATGTATAATGATACACGTTCTAAATAATATCGATGGGCACTTAATTGAATACCGGTAATGCACAACATAATAGTATTATTGCGTAGAATCTCAAAGGTCAAAGATTTTCTCAATATTCATGTCTGAAATGTTCATATACTTGAAAACAACACTGTCTCGCTTGTGCCTACGTATACTGTACCTCTGTATAACGAGTATGCCGTGAAAATAATATCGGCACTCCGGCAATTGAATGCCTAGAATCTCAAAGATTTTCTCAATATTTACGTCTGAAATGTTTATACATTTGAAAACAACACTGTCGCTCCTTCCTAGCCTCTGTATATTAATGAATATACCGTCCACGTATATCAGTACTTGATTGAAAGACCGTCATGCATAACATAAATTTATATATTGCGTAGATTCTCAAAGATTTACTCAATATTCACGTCTGAAATGTTTAAATTTATACATTTGAAAACAACACTGTCGCTCCTTCCTAGCATCGTGATCTACGGCTTCATAGCGCATGCGCATTTGCCCTGCTATAGAAAAAATCGGGTGTTCCGGGGGAAAAGTTCCTTTACACAACATGAGAAGCGAATGTTCTGAAATTACAAAAATTTACAATAACGACAACGATTCCTCGAAATTTTTGTGAACTTGGCAAAAGGACAAAAGAATATTTAAAGAAAATAAATAAAATTGCTTAAATAACCTTCAAAGTACTGACTAAGTACAATAAATCACTGCGAACAAAAATCGTATACACCCCCCGGAAAGTTTACTCTATGACTGACTGACTGATTGCCTGACTGACTGATTCGTGTGAATTCGCCAGCCATCACAGTCATCACAACAGTGTGAAGTGAAACTTCACACTAAAAAAGAAAAAGATCAAAGATCTGGGAATTATTGTCAAAAGCAACTTATCCTGGGATTCCCACATTTTCTCAATCGTCAGTAAAGCCAACATGATGCTTGGTATCTTAAAGAGAACTTGTCCCCTGATTAGAGACACTAAAGTTAGGCGAACACTATATCTGACTTTGGTAAAATCAAAGTTGTGCTACGCAACGGAGGTGTGGTCCCCAGCTAATGTGAAGCTACAAGCTGCATTAGAAAGAGTTCAAAGGCGCGCTACACGGTGGATTCTTAAAAGTAAAGTTGGAGAAATGTCTTATGAAGATAGACTGAAAACTCTCAATTTATTACCACTAACTTATGATCGAGAAATCCGAGATCTTGTTCTGGTCTATAAATGTATTTTCGGCCACACTGATTTGAACATTGAACAGTTTGTATCATTTATACATCATAATCGAACTCGTACTCAGAATCCATCTCTAATGTTAAGATCTTCTTACTGCAGAACATCCACTTTCCAAGGATCGTTCTTTAACCGAATAGTTAAAACTTGGAATCATGTTGGAAAAATAGCATCTCCTGAAAAGTTCGCCAGCTTAACTATTTTTAAAAGCTTTCTGCATGTGACATACACCGCGTTGGTCAATAGTACTTTTAATGTTGATACGGCATGCACTTGGTCGCTCACAAGAGACTGCCCCTGCCACCGTTCTTAATCTGCATGTTATGTAATATATATTTGTATAGTAAATTAGGTTTGGTTTGTTTTTTTAACTATTACTAGTTTAATATTAGTTTAGGGGTTGCGCCTAGCATGGGTCCCGTTGTCCCGTTTGCGCTATTCCCTTTGGACTTAAACTTGTAAATATTTCTACTATATTGTGTCCAATAAAGCTGATAAATAAAATAAAATAACAGGACATGAATAGCCCCATGTGAAGACCAACCTTAAAACAACCTTTATCGAATTTCTAAAGCTTTTTCAAGTCTAATGTTACGCTTACATTGTTTTGGACTTTGGCCACTGTCTGTTCTATATTTTTATAACGTTTTGGTTTCTTAGTGTGATAAATCTGTGTATATAGTCTATATAATGTGGTAAATGCGCCTTGATATGAAATCTGATCTTAATTTACCTGTATGTCAATGAGACGCACATGTTTAATATCTGTCACCTCTGATTACCCTTTAAGCCCTGTTCTTTGTAACTTCAATAGATATATTGCTTCTTCTCAGTTCCATTCACAGCTCACTAGTTGCTGCGAGTAATCACTGTGCTTGATATAATTTGTGCGGTTTACTGAGTTCTATTTGCTTTTAATTAATGCCTGCAGCAATCCCTACCTTGCAGGTACCCTAGTCAATATGATAAATTCGCAGCACCTAATCCCTAACCCCTAACTCCTATAACGCCTAATGTAACTTTTTAATTAAACTTTTTTTGGAAATCACCCCACACCGGCGCGACCAGCCTCTCTTTTAGTGAGTGCGATTACATTTATAACAAAAAGTCTTGTCAATGCTTGTGCTTATAACATTTATTCTTCACTGAAGGGCTTGAATCCGGGTTTTCCATTAATTTAGTTTATTGTACGATCATCCAGATTAAATTTCTTTAATTATTTCTGACGTTTCGGCTACCTACACGGCGGCCATTATCAAAGACGTATATGATAATGGCCGCCGTGTAGGTAGCCGAAACGTCAGAAATAATTAAAGAAATTTAATCTGGATGATCGTACAATAAACTAAATTAACATTTATTCTATTGATAATTTCAGACGTGCCGCAAATTTATCATATTGATAAATTCGGACGTGTTTAACAATTTACTCATATAGTAAATTCAAAGGTGGAGCTCATGTTGCGTCTGGGATATGCTATCCAGTGGAAAATTTTTTGAGGTATTTGCAACACAATGTTTAATTAACGTTTTTAAAAAGGCATTGAATCATTTGAAGATAAAAACATGACATATACGTTTCACAAAGCAAGGTTCATGTTACTAGAATATCAAACCGTCCTTCAGTAGATTCAAAGGTTATTTTTGTAAACATTTTTTGTATTTCTGTATGTGCTAGCAGAAATAATAGAACAATAGAAAACGAAACCTCTTCGGATAAAACGTCAATTTTTGTCTAACAACATTGAACGAGGGGGGGGGGGAGGGGAGGGGAGGGGGATTATGTTTCAGTCTCTAGCCTAACCGATCCGCAAATCACTGATTGTAGTCACACGAGCGCCGGATGCGGTTTGCGCGCTTCCCTGACCTTTCATTTAAAATTTCTACTGCAGGTCGAGGCAAGGATTTACTTAAGGTGGGCATGCAACATCCACTGTATTTCAAAGCTCATGTAATTTATATAGTAGAATTAATGAATTAGGTTAATTGGCGATGCATGAAAATGATCGTTGAAAAAAAAACAGCAATAACTTACCAAATGTTGTTGACACTGTAGTTCGAGGACCAGTGCCTGACGCTATTTAAAGAAAAACAATAATTTAATTTGGTAGAGGTTTGTTGATCGAAGTGCATAATTGTATAGCCCGCAGAAAAATTATACTATTTTTTTCTCGATTCAACACAGCCTCACATGTATTCTAAAAAAAGTGTTCGTTATCTTTTAAAAGGGTTAAGGCAGCAAAAGAAAGAGTATAAGTTACATAAAATCGCTTATGAATAAATGAATAAAACTAATGAATGCGCATATGTTGTGAAGGCGAAGAGGAGGATCTTAACAGAAGAGAGGGTATAGTTCTCCCTCTAAAGTTGTGGTGGCTATTATAGAGAAACATGCAAGCTCATAGATGAAGATGATATACTTACTCATCTTTCGCTTGCACACAAACGGCTTCAAAGTGAAGCAATTAACATCACTCCAATACCCAATATCACCATAAAGTTGTGTGCATGCTTCACGGCCATTGTAACTGTCAGGTTGTCCCACATCCCAATTTGTATAACTCACGGGAGTTTTGTCAGACCATGCATGACCTTAGAAAGGAAATATATGTTATTGACTGAGCGAGAGGTCGGGACTGTAGGATATTAGTCGATTGAACGGTTGTTTTTTCGTATGCGCTATATACGAATGAAAAACAATGACACTAATATCCAACAGTCTGGAAATAAGTTATTTATTACATGGCTAAAGAAAGTCAGACCATTCTTCGAAAAACAAATTTCTTCGAAAAACAAATTTCTTCGAAAAACAAGCATTTAAATTTAACATTTAAAAACGCAGGATTTTAAATTTTTGTAAACAATTTCTGGCAAAGAAATTAATATATTAAAAGTCGAAAACAGAGTAGTTTTCAGTCCAGTTTCAGTTCGCAAAAAAAAGTTCAAAGGCGGCATTTTAAGTGTTTTAAGAAGCGTTTTTATACATGTAAACAGCGTTTTAGGCTAATACAAACTAGAGTATAGAATATTTATTTAAAAAGCTTACCAAGGTGACATATTTAATAGTATTTTTACTGAGAGAAGAGTTATTTCCCCGTGAGCGGTCCATCTTCATACAGGGTGTATAAAAAAACTGAACAGATTTGAAATTGCTCTCAATATCGCAAAACAGCTATTAGTATCCAGTTTTTGATGTATATGGCTTCTTTGGGTACCGGATGATGTAGAATAATGAAAAAATCTCTCGAACTCAAATTTTGTGAACCAGGGGGGAGTGTCTTTTCCAACAAACTAAAAATGGCTTGCGCACGAAATTTAAAAGCTTTAATCTTATTTTGAGTTAATAGATGGAAAATGTGTTGGGTTTTTAATTACTATGTAAAAAAGGGCTTAAACTAAAGCAAATTGTCTGAAATTTTGTACAGTAATTAATTAAAAACCCAACAAATTCTCCACCTATTAACTCAAAATATGATTAAAGCTTTTAAATTTCGCGCGCAAGCCATTTTCAGTTTGTTGGAAAAGACACACCCCCTGGTTCACAAAATTTGAGTTCGAGAAATTTTTTTCATTATTCTACATTATAAGTACCCAAAGAAGCCATGTACATCAAAAACTGGATACTAATAGCTAGGGTCAGTCTATTTTGGCACGAAAATCTCTAGGCTGGGTAACACTTGAAGAGCGTAGGGCACAAATGAAAGCCAGGCTCATGTACAAGACAGTTAATGGTTTAGCCCCCCGACGACTATGCGAAACTTTCCAAAATCTGAATACCATTCATGATCATAATCTGAGAGGTTCTTCAACAAGGTTTTATATTCCAAGACCAAAAACGGAATCCTTAAAAAAAAGCCGCCGTTCCAATATAGTGGGGCTAAACTATGGAATCAGATACCTGAAGAGATACGCAATTCGGTATCGTATAATTCGTTCTGTAAAAAGCTATCTTCCTCGACCTTAATCTCGACTTAAAGTAGTAGTTAATTTTTTGTCTAAATAGGTATATAATTGTATTTGTTATGTATGTAATATTAGAGCTAGTATATAAATAATAATTTGTTAGTACACATCCCTTTTGGAAATCAGCTTTTGCTGAAAAGGCCAATATATGTGTTTAAATAAAGTTGCTCTATCTAGCTGTTTTACGAAATTGAGAGCAAATTCATACCTGTTCAGTTTTTTTATAAACCCTGTATAATAGTAGTCCATATACTATGAGGTCTGTGAGCGGTCCGTACTATAGGTTACCGACTGCTCACGAACCATGCATGCAATCAAAATGCTGAATTTTGCAGATGAACCACCATGCTATATCTTAATTATTTATTATCACATGAAAATACGTACAACCAGAAAGAAATACAGCAAAATGAATTTGAAGGGAAATTCGGCAACAAACGTCAATGAGAAGAATTTTCAATGAGATCACTGATCCAACCGCCTACGGCAAGTTGTAGTTGTACGAAACCTGGGTAGCACTATCGATGCACAGAATAGTGATTTTTTTCAACCTTTGTAAAAATTCTATAAACTACGGATATCAAAATCACAATTAATAAAAACAAACTTAGGTTTAAACTTGGTTTTATACAAACCATGCAGAGGACAATTTTAAAAAGGTTCAAAAAATTACTATCCACTGGATTGCGCTATTCACCATCGTACATCTGGCTCCTGTTCTATATACATCATGCATTCTTACGCGTCTTATAATTTAACTAATACATACTTTTGCCTAGCTGTTTCATTATTTAATATAGAAAGAGGGAACTCACCTCTGTATACACCACGTCCTTCCAGACCAATCCAAATAGTGGTATTAGCTAAATTGGCGATAAAATCATTTTCTTCCTTGCTTGTTACGCTTGCTAAATTACCACGAGGGGAAGAACTACGTGAATAACAGAAGAGACGAGACCCTTTCCATGACCGCCTATGAAAAATATTTCAAGACTGAGTCACAAAGAATTGTTGAAAAAGTCCTAAAAAAGCAGCCGTTAGTATACTGTATATTATGTAATAATATATAACATAATATTGGTTAAGACAAAACGTTAAAGCAACAAAATTCATAAACATTAAACATTCAAAGAAAAGATGCCCTATATTTCTCAATTCTTCAAACAAAAAATTGCTTCAAAGTTCGTTGTATATGAAACGATTTCCAAATATTTGTCTTTGAAAATTTAAATCTTGCAGCATGCCTATCCCACTCCTGGCAAGCAAACATATTTTTGAGATCAGTGAGGAGGAGGCCCACCCATACACCATGAACCTTGTCGTCACTTCAGACTTCGATCGCTAATGCTTTCCTCTCCCCGGGTGTAAATAGCTGGGCGGAATTAGTACCCGAAGAGGGCCCAGGGCTTACGGCCGAAACGGCGATCCGCGACGTTGGCTCGGAGATTATAAAATGCGATTCGGAGCACACTTTAATTATAGTGTATTAAAAATACCTTTAATTAGGATGATTAAATTATATAACTAGACGCACAGCTTATTCATTAACTAGATTGGTTCCTACTTCAACTTTAGTACTTTACCTACCGATAATTGTAGTATCTGTAGCAGTTGTTTTTAAACAATGTCCAGCCAAAAGAACATGAACCTCCTAACGCTGTAAAGTAAAAATTTAACAGATAATAAAATTGTAACAATATAATGATTTTATGACTTATATTCAATATACGATCTAATGCGAAAAAAGCGTTGACTATGATTTGAAAAACAAACCTGTTTTAGGTGTAGTCGTTGCGCTTGATGAAGCTTTGTGAAAAGAAAAGGAGAGGAAAGATAATATTATTATATATGAGAATTACAGTAATGGAAGGGAGTCAGAGTACCCATGCCTATTGCCTATTGCCTGACAAATATATATAAGGCATGGGTGGATTTACTGGGGGTGTTGGCCGTTGGGGGGATGTTAAACCCCCTAGAATCTCTCTAACCCCTCTTATAAAGTGTTCAACCCCACCAAAATTTCGCTTCTTCCCTCCTATTTTGGGCGAAATTCTTTAATCCTAACGCTTTACCGGGCCTGGTAAAGCTCGCTCAGTGGTTCCGCTTGCACCCCACTAGAAATTTTTCCACCCCAACTTTAAAAAATGAAAATACGCCGCTTCCCAATTCTCCAGATGCTCGTGGTGTACGTACGTGCCCAACAATCGATGTCAGTAAATCTCAATTTTTCATAATATTACACCTAAATGCAAGCCACTGGTTTCTTCATAGAATTTCGTAACGTCCTTCGTCTTTGTTTATATAGTTAGCAACAAAAACAGAGGAATTTTCAAAGAAATAATTTGCAAAATAGTGAGGAATTTCCGGAAGTCAATTGCCCGGCGTGAGACGAAGGATTTTTGTAACTTGCAGCGCGCCAAATTGTACCGACCCATCAATATATATATATATATATATATATATATATATATATATATATATATATATATATATATATATATATATATATAGTATATATATATATATATATATATATATATATATATATATATATATATATATATATATATATATATATATATATATATATATATATATATATATATATATATATACTCGATCGCTTTGTTGATTAGCTCTTCAACTAATCAGAGGGAACCTGATAAGAAACATATCAATCAAAGCTTCGTAATTGGTTATTTCATATTTATAAAAAGACTTCTAAAAGTCTAATTAACACTAGAAATAGCCCAAATTCTACGCTCTGTTTAGTAATAGCTACATTTTCTTCACAGTTTTCGGGAAACGGAGAACGAAATTGCTACAAGCGAGACAAATCAACCTCAGGCTCGCCCTGATGTGCTTGTGATTTCATTTCAATGCCAAGCTTGGTAGAGTTTATTAACTTTCTTCAATAAGAAATTGCCTGTAAAATACGCAGGTGATTTAGGTTTGGCAGTTGTCCACAAATATAAATTATTTGACAACGTAAATAAACAAGCATTGGCCGATTAGTCTATTTATAAAATTCGTAACCACTGTAGAACTTACTGATTATCTTTTTGCAAATGAATAGTTTTTTTTCACTACATTCTCCGCCTCTCCAATACATCAATTCTTTTGTTGTTCTTTCAAGATTCATGTATACACATTGGTGGTCCCCAGTCCACGCACCACGTGGATTTCCCACGGCCCAGTTGGTCCAACTAACTGGTATTCCGTCAGACCATTTGAAAGTATTGGATGTGTTTTCATCAGATAAACCGATCCATACATCTGTATTCCAAGCACGTTCCATTAGAGAAGTTGCGAAGACTTGTTCGGATCTATACAAATACAAAATTCGATTCTAGGA